>RQTK01000220.1:530289-535289 GCA_003991915.1 Elysia chlorotica | reverse complement strand
CGCTACCAAATTAATGAGATTATGACTGTGGGCTCGTTTTCTATCATTTCTTGTGTGTGTGTGTGCGTGTGTGTGTGTGTGTGTTGTGGATGACTTCTTTTATCCATAGTACATGCATATTTTTTTAACCTGGTTTTTCGGATCGCAAAAAAAATGCAGATTACTTAGTATCCAATCATTGTCCATAGATCAAATCTTTCACTTTCTCCAAAATCACCGTGTAAACTACATTAGTAATTATGTAACACTTTTCGGGACTGAACTGCTTTTCACGATATTTCTCTTTTTTTTTTTCGTTGCTATAATAGGGACAAATTTAGCGTATACCCCTTATTTCAAAATCAAACAAAGTAATCTTTATACACATCGTTTATTAGAATAGTTTGCGTCGCTAATCTTATTAATTTTCTGTCATTTTTTAGGCAGGAAATACATTTAAGAAAGCTATTTCGAAACCCAGATCAGTGTGGATATAGAGGTGCACAGATCTTCTTGCAAAAGAAGAAAAGGGTAACAAGGTTGCTAAAGGATGGAGCGCGTGTCCTCTAATCGGCAGTCTTTGGTTCGATCCTTGATATGAACGTCTGGTTCCGTACTGTTGAGTCGGCGTGAGTCTTTGTGCTGTTATTGGAAAACTATAATTACATAAATAATTCTTTAAAACTTAGCTTCTTGCAGGTGTTTTGTTTTCATTTTTTAGGCGTATGTTCTTTGTTGTATGCAAATATAGAAAGTGAACAATTCAGAAAGAAGTGGTCCTGAGACGCCGTTTTTTTAATTTATTTTTTTTATTTTTTTGAACGTGGTTATTACAGTGAAGCCTGAAAAAGTATGGGATTTAATTTCACAAGACATGTTTTGCTTCAACGGTGAGGGGAAAATCAGAGAGAGGCAGAGAGAGCGCGCGCGAGGAAAAGAAAAATATATAGAGAGAGGGGGTGGGTGGGACAGAGGTAAATTTATCTTGACTTGTGAAATCATTGCTGGTGGTTAGTTTCGAACACATTACATTTTGTTTGACAACGACCGTTTCACAAAAGTCTTACACTCCATTAGGCTCGAAGTTTTCGGAAATAAAAAAAAATGGCAGCTTTCCACAAAATCACTTTCGGTCTCGAATCAGTCGTCTTTGAAGCGAGTGAAAATTGGCGCTGCAGGAACCAAAAGCCGCGATATTTCTTCCACGGTTTTCAAGTCGGCAGAAACCATACGACCTGTGATCAGGCAGCGTATTGTTGCAGCCTATGTTTGACCACAATGCTCATGTCGAGTCCGGGAGAAAATGACCAGCAGCGTATCATCTGGACAGATGTCCTGACCGTCCACAGCTCTGTCCGGCATGGGGGATCCCGCAGGGTTAGGGTCCATTAAGACAAGCACTTGACCCTTGGGCACTCCGCTGTGGTCAGTCTGCATCCTTTCACTGCTAATGGCTGCCGTCACGGCTTCCCTGACCCACGGACCGGCAGGGGGGTGGCTTTTGGAGGAAATTAGGGGATAGAGAGTTTCTGAAGAAAGTTTCGTGGAACCACAGAGAAAGGAAAGGTTAAGAAGAAGAAATAAAGGAAGTGAAGTAGGGAGAGGAAAAGAAAAAGAAAGAGGCGAAAAATACGGAGTACAACTTAAAGATGGAGAGAAATTATCTCCAAAATGAATTGCATGACAAGAGGACAAAAGCCGAAGTATTATTTTAAGTAAAACAAGATAACTTGAAATTGTGAGATATGCATAATTATATATTTCAATTAAAACATACCCCAACCAAGGAATAAAATAACGAAAATTAATGGCGTGATCGAGGATCGAATCCACAAACTTCCGATTGGAAGTCGCGCGCGGTACCCTTGATCCACCTAGATTTCAGGTGCAAATGTAGTCTGCACAATGGAAATGTATTAAGTATTATATCATGTAAAAAGAGGGAGGTTTAGGGGGCTGGTCTCAAGTTTAAAAGTCCCAAGGCTCTCGTCGCATTACTCAGTGTGGGCAGTGGCTGCTTCCGGTTCACCTGTTGCCACTAATGAAGCGCATCCCGAACAAGGCACCCTACAAATGAAGCTACAGTTTACGTAAAAAGTAATGAACGAATTGAGAAAACCCCACGCAGTTGTCTCTGTCGTCAAGTTGTTGGACAAATTGTCCCAAAGAAATTTAATTGTCGTCACCTTGCTTCAGAATAGAAGTCAACTAGTCTTGAAAAAAACCCAGAGGTGACTTAAATTAGGTTGTCAGCAACAGCTGGCGATGATTGAACCGTACATTTTCTAGCGCTGTACGCTTTGAATTGCTAAACAGCTGAAACGTGCAGTTGGACTGGAAAATATTCAAAATTTACATACCCTATTCAAATGTACGGAAATTTCGTTTCATGAAGGTCATACCATAGTTTTTATTTGCGGTGCTTGAATTTTAGGGTAGGCTACATACTACTATAATAACTAAGAATAATAGACTGTGATAATATAATTATGGAAATGGAGCGCGGATATCGTGAGTTTTCTCAGATGGGTCATAATATACCGACACCGATCCAACTACATGTAGAAGGAAACAAAAGGGGGTCGGATTAGAGATCGAATCTGAAACCTCCAGTTTATAGTTCTACCGTCTGAGCGACCTCCCTCTCCGCCTCCACCCAACTGGCATTGGTGAATGTAATTCTATTGTCATACCTTTTTATTATAAATACACCATGTACAAGAATACTCTGTTAAACATACTAGTTACACCAATGCTTGGTATAAAGTTCACTCAGCCAGTACATATTAATACATGTATAAGTTAGTTATGAGGTGACCATCAGGGGTCCCATGTTGACTTTGATCCCTAGCTAGTGTCTAGTCCCCGCACAACATTCTGGAAGAAACCTGCTGTGATTTTACTAACAATCATTGTGTCGGTGAACCTTCAAATATTGTCCAATGTAAATGGCGTGGAACACCTACCCTGATTGTCGTGCTGTGTTTACAAACAATTTCATCGCCACGAGTGTCGAATAGAGGACTACGGGTGTCGGCTTTGGCGCTCTGATGTGTTGAAACTAGACAATAAAACAAACTGAGATAATTCAACTGCCCTGTAATATTTCTTTCAGTATTTCAGTACATACAATATAATTATTGTTATCAATACAAGTTGAGAAGTTGGGCGGATATACATCAAAGCTTCTAAAAGAGAGACATATGTGTTGGAATTTTACATTGTGACGATTGGGTCATCATACCAAATTAAAATTGAGATGAAAGTGGCACAATTCGATAGCGACTCTTAACGACATCATTGTATGTATTACATGTAAACAAATTCAGCCGCTATAACGACAATGGAAATGATGCAAGCAAAATTGGCCAACAGAAAATGTACGTAGATTAACTTCTAGAGTGAAATACAACAAAGAAGGATATTTTAAGAAAAAAAAAATTAACTGGTGGTGGTGTAGTTTTATTTGTTGATAAATTTCTAAAAAAAGGTGTTTGTTTTTATTAACAATTTAATTTTAGTCATTAGAAAATGGAAATCTTCTAAAACATTTATCAATCTTCTGGCTCTTAAAAAGGACCAAGCCATCCCAAAAAATCTGCAGTTAGAGCTGGCGAAACTATCTTTTTTTAAATCTGGTTTTGATATTGTTATGTAATATTTCACCACGCAGGAAAAAATTGATCAGCTCATTGATGTCCCTTCAACAGCTAAACTACCACGGTGGGCATACGTAGCGATGACGTTCTTCATGGGGAAAAAACGGATGAAATTTTAAACAAACGAGCGTAGATCAAAGCGTTTTTGAATCTCGGGGTGTCCGTGTTTATATAATGTTCTATTGAGGAATTGTTTGTAGAGACACCAGGAGACCAACAGGGAGTCAGCCTGAAGTGGCCGAGGTCGGGAAAAGACGGGAGGGACCCTGACTGGGGAGACATTGTTTAACCCTGTTGACCCTACCAAGCTACCAGTCCATTGTACCACAGAACTACAACGTCATGGGGACCACCGGGGCTAGGCCCTCTCACTCACCTGCTTCCTCGCGGGTAGAAACTAGAAACATTGTTGTTCATACACGTAATTCCTTGGGGAACTTGTAACAAATGAATACAAGGGAAAAGTATATTGGGTGACAGAGGGAGGGTAGACTGGTGCTGTTGCATAGGTGGACAAGGTGGAAAAAATTGATTTTATTCTCTCTAAGAGTCTTTTGCGTAATTTTTTTGCTGGCTGGAAATGTTCCCCCGCATGTCAAAATTAAGGCAAAAGTTCCTTTTTTCTTTTATCCAATGCACTATTCAATTTAAAACGAAAATGAGAAAATAGAGAGCTATAGTGTTGATTGGTAACTTAGAAAATAGCCTTTTCTGTAAATTATAATCAAACGTTTTCTTGGTAATCGAGAACATTAAAAAAAAAAAAATACAATCATGCTTTAACTATGCACACATTTTCTTTCACTATAGAATATCTAAAAAGAAAAAAAAAAACTGTATTCTACTCAAATTCCTTTTTTTTAACAGCAGCAAGGTTGTCTTGTAATCTCCGTTTGTAGCCGCATATTTCTTTTATGAATAACACTGTTGTGATAGATTTAAAATCTGTGTGTGGTGAGCGGCTGTACAAATATTTCGAACACGTGTTCTTTTTTAATTGAGATGATAATTATAGTACCTGTATGTAAAATCCCAACGAATTAATTCTGTTTAGCAACATGTTAAAAAAACTAAACATTTTAAGATGAATATCATATATGTTTCGCCAGTACACATAAATTAATATGTATTTTCAATCGATAGGACTATAAGAGTAAAAACCAAATATACTAATGGTAACAGTCATGAATATTCAAACTTTTTTTTTTTCAAACAAAATTAATTATAGGTTTTTCTTTTGTTTTGTTTTTGTTTTCTGAAAAGTCTTACAATTTTTTCAGATAAAAGGTTATTTATGTTTCAACGTAAAAGGTTGAGATTAATATCCCAGATGAACATGGTTCTTATGTTTTATGCAACTCT
>RQTK01000220.1:487789-527789 GCA_003991915.1 Elysia chlorotica | reverse complement strand
AAGACGCAGTGTGACAACTATAGAGTCATCGGTTAAGAGAGGAAAAGCACGATAGTTTTGAGAATGCTAAGTGGAGAAGAAAATTATTGTAGGGACTAAGAAAAGCAAGGGTGTAAAAATTCCCTATGATTAAGAACAGCAGGTGTCGTACAGCCTTTTGGCCATTACTGATCCAGAAAATAGATAAGCCTTAAAAATGTCCTGTTCTAAAGCGTAAACTGTGATCCAACACCATGGAGGCGCACGGTCAAGGCTTGGGGTCTAATGGTCTGCGGCAACAGGTGGAGTCCCTCTCTATGGTATGCGATATTCAAGATGTTTTATGGGGCAAAAACTTTCTTTGGCGAAGAGAGTGTGGGGTGTTGTATCTGTGGGGTGGGAGGAGTTGAGTTGAGTCGGTTGCATAACGTCCAACGTCAGCACTGTATGGGTTATATTATTGTGGGCGGCTCTCAGGACTAATGTCTGACAATTTTATATGCTGCCACACATGAGACCTGGACTCATGTTTCAGTCGGCAAAGGGGCGGGGACGAGTGGCTCAAGAAGTAGAGCGTTGAGATTCTATCCAGGAGGTAAATGTACCTTATTCGATGCCTCGATCTGGCAAAATCTATTTGTCGCATTTCGACTCCTACTGGTTGGGTGGGTATCACTATACATAAATTATATGCATGACTTGTATTATGTGAACGGCTGAGGAAGGAGTCATGGTATTCCTGCACTGTGTCTGTGTAGTAGCACGTAAAAGTGTCAGATATTTTAAGTCTTAAGACCAGTGGTCGTATACGAATCTCTATGAGAACAAAGCAGACGTTTAATTATGAGGAAGCGTATCTCATACAAGCAACGCTTTTTGGAAAGCGCCGTTTAACTTATTTGTGCAGTTCGTTGGAATGTTGAGCAGAAGGTCAGAGGTTCGAACCTCAGCTTATGACTTTGTATCTGTATCTGTACATGCTTTTTTTTCTAGGAAGGATAGCAGGCATACAGCCAATCTATTACATAGACCGTAAACTTTCTTTCGCTCCGGTTTCACCTTTCTATCCCAACCCCTATGTACCTGTCTTTGTCTGTCAGTCAGTGTGTTTGTCTGTATCTATCTAAATATCCCTCTATTCGCCCTGTACTCGCTCTCCTCTTTTGATAAGTAACATTTTGTTATCATATCGAATGTTTTCTTCATCCTTTGACTTTGTTTAATATCGATAGTGTTTGTAATTTAAAAACATTAATTAGAAGGATAGAATCATTCCATTCATCACTGTGTACCGTTAGTTGAGCCTTTGAATGAGTCTTTCTCCAACTTGTTTTCGTCTCTTTCTCCCTTTAATCATTTTGTTCGTGTCTTTCTCTCTTTATCTTACTTTGCTCTTTGAAGAGCGCAATCTAGTAACTCCCGAGGTTAGTACATGTATAGCCATGTACACCAGTTGTTACTCAACCCAGCAAAGACGTTCTCTGTTAATCTTTCTGGTAATTGAGATATCCAAACCCAAGATTCCAGTGTAGATTTGTTTAGTAAAGCGTGTGTAGATTTCTGTGTTTGCACATGGAATCTGTGTCGACCTTGGCTTCCCGAATGCCAGCTGTCGCAGACTCTACCTGGGTGTCACCAGGCAGTCAGCCTCACTGATACTGGCGAGTGGTCTTTCCCTGCTGGTACAATACAGCCTTCGCGATCTACACTACGGTAGTGGGTGACGTAATCATACGACTTGGATAAGGGCTTTTTTGATTGCACATTCGTTACGTTAATTTAGAATAGCGCTATGATTGGACGCAGGTGGAGTTTTCGCTGTGGTCCCGCTATCGCAAGTCCTGCAATGTGCTGAGCCTACCAGCTGTCATACTGCCTTTGGGCTAAGGAGGCTTATTCTCGTTTTGTTTGCACTTCCACTAAGTTTCACCAAATACATGTACTTTTTAACTTTAAGAAATCCGAGAGACTATCAGCTGCCTTCCTGTCTTTTGGCTAAGGAGAATAAGAGTGGCTTAATAAGCTTTTATTTACACTTCCACTAAGTGTCTCAAAAACATGTACTTTTTTAACTGCAATAAATTTGAAACCGTTTTGGTAAATCGTTTTAATTGATATAATAATATTTATTGTATATACAAATTTGTATACCAGAGCGTTCTTCGACTCTGTCTCTACTGATACATTTTACTGAGACTAACAGCGACCACACTGCCTTTGGGCTTGGGAGTCAAAGATATTCAGGTTTTTGTACTGTCACTAAGTTGCCCAATCCTCCCTTTTAAAGCGAAACATAATATTAGATTGTTTTAGTAACTCTTTTTTTTCAGTTATGTTATACAAAAATGTGTTTAACACCATTAAATTTTTTTATAGTTATTGAATTATACTGTGGTTAAAATAGAGAGACAGGGAACAGATACATTGAAAGGTTGAAAATTATTTTATGATACCCTGAGTGTGTGTGATATAATGAGAAAGAGAGAGAGAGAGAGAGAGAGAGAGAGAGGGAGAGAGCGAGAAAGAGAAAAGTGAAGAGACAGAGTTACTGATTACGATTTAATTGAATTGCCTCTTTTACCTTCATAAGAAGTTGAAAGTATTGTTGCTATGGGATATAGTGATGACACACTGATTTAATTTGCAGTCATCATCGAACTCAAGAAATTGGTGGGCTTTGGAACAACTGTTATTGTTACGCTATTATGCAAAACTATCCCCCCCCTTTTTTTACAAACACACACACACACACACATACACCCACACACTCGCCCAAGTACGAGAAGTGCTATTTATGTTACAAGTAGTATTATTGACTTCACATTACATTACAGAAAGTATCTTGTACTTGCAGATAACGAAGTTTCAGCCAATATCTTCTCATCTTTTTCTCGTTGAAAGTTCTTTCTTTCCATTTCCGTCCCACACGAAGTTTGTTATCATTTCCCACCACTTCAGTGAGACGGCCAACAATGTAAAACCCATAGGCGCCGCACAATAATGAATAATGTTTTCAAATGGACATCCTCGAAGAACAACAAGGGGGAGGCTACCCCCTTTAACGGGACACCCGCTTGGCGCCCAAATGACAACAAAAGGGCGACAATTTGATTTTATTCATAGACGCTAATCGTCGTATTGAATTCCCGTTGTTCTCTCACCAAACAGACAGTGGCTAACGGGGCCGGCCGGCTTTGACAGACCACTAATGGACATCGGCTGTTACGTAGGATGAGGCTCAGGTGAATTGATTGGGGATACTAGCGCTCTCAATCTACCTTTGATCACGCAGGGCTGTTTGGTTTGAGGGGACTCCTTCTATGGGTCAGGCAGATGGTTCTGGGGCAATTTGGTAGGCGAAGATTCGCTTCTCATGTTTCTTGCCCGTATAGTTTGTCAGGTTTAGATAGAAAGCATGTACATGTACTCTATATTTCGAATTTGAGAGAAGGAAAAATAAAAAGAAAGGCAAATTCACTGAATTAGTTAAGTAGTTTTTATTATAGAAACATTAACATTACTGTGTTATTCTGGCGGTGAAAAGAAGTAATCCTGTATGTGTTACAACTGACATGAGACTCATTTTCAATGAGTTCAAACAGCTTAATATATCCTTTCTCTCTCTCCCAATTCATCCGACAAAAAACGACGACAACAACTACAACAACAACAACAACTACAACAACAACAACAACAACAACAACAACAACAATAACAACAACAACAACAAAATTCCCCCAAAAGGCAACTCAACTAATAAAAAACAAAACAATACACAACTCTCCTTTGTGAAGCATAAATGCAAGATCTGTTCTGTCCAACAGTTTCTTATCTAATTATAAAACAAAACATTAGTAAAAAAAAATCAGCATAAATAACATTTGTTAAGTAGACAGTTGGCAATGGGAAGATGGAAAAAAATCACGAATGAAGACATTCTTCGCCAATTTTTGTCCGCATAAGAAATTGGAGGGCATCCGTTTTATGAAGAGTTAAAACGTACCCCCCCCCCACACACACACAAAACACACACACACACACACACACACACAACGAAGAATATCATAGCATGAATTTCAAGATTATTCAAATAATTATAATTACAAAGGAAGAACAAATGGGAAAGTTGTTTTGTGGAAATGGAGATGCGATGTGATTGTTGGTGAACTACATGTTAAAAGTTGAAACAAAAAAGCGTGTACCATGTTGTGTCGCTAGTCCTAAGACTCATTGCGATCATTATCCATAACGATCTCATAATTATAGGACCATTTGCAACATACACATGTACTTCAAAGTGGTTTTTAACAATTAAGTTTAACAAAAGCGCCATTTCTTATGGAGCGTAGAAAGGTCCTTTAATCATTGGCCCATGTAATTTAATCTTTAGTGGAAAAAAGAATAACTCTCTACTTGTTTAACGTGATCTGGGTCTCAAGAATGATCACATACGGAGACTGAGAGGTGGGGGGGGGGGATAGAATTTTATTACAGTGACTGAGAATTTGGTCTCACAATAGGCAGATTTATTTGTCCAGTTTCGTCCCTTGTAACTAGTTGGGTCGGTGTCAGTTTAATGTGACCGGCTGAGGCAGGGGTTATGGTATCCCCGCCTTGTCTCGTGTGTGGCAGCACATACAATTGTCAGACGTTAGTCTTGGGGGTCGTCCAGAATACAGCCTATATAGTGCTGATGTTGGACGTTAAACCAACTCAACTACAACTACAACGATACGGCGACGGGACCTCAGAGTGGTATAGCCGGGAATTGCCGCTTTCTAGGGTTAATTGTTAGAGTTAACTTTGTATTTACGACACGTCAGCACAGTAACAGTTAGATTGTGCTCTTGATGCTTACTGGACATGTGTATACTGACACTGACCTAACTAGTAGGGGGAAAACATAGCGGCCAAAGCGGGATCGAACCCGCATCTTATGATAAGAACCACCGCGCTTCATTTTTAGACCTCTCCTCTCCTCTTCCCCCGGAACAATCTACTTATTGATTTCATGTATTGATACATGTACCTTAATTTTAGGCATAAAGGGAAATTATCTTTGGACTCAGCATAGTCATTGTGTTCAAAGAGGTCTTTCCGATGGAAATTAAATAGGACACTAACCCTTTCGTCAAGCATCTACTTTTTCTCTATAATTAGATCAAATAGATAAATTGTCATTGAATTGAACGTACTTTTATTATTTACATTATAAAAGATTTAATGGGTTTCGGAAGGAGCTGTACGATTTTTCACAGCGGTTCCGAACCAGAAGTTCAAACAGGATTAAATCTCGACAATTCAGAGAAGCCCTTAATAACAATTTTATTGTAAATCGATAAAATAACCAAATTGTGATATGACCATTTTATTGCAAGTCATTAAATTTAGTAACATTATGTGCGCATTGAAATGACAAATCCCTACTTGTTCTGCTCTTAAAGATGCTCTATAAGGAGGTGATAAACTTTTGAAAAATTAGAAATTAGTAGTTAGTGGTTACTTATGATTTGCCCGGTATTATGTTCATCAATTGAATGTTCTGTCTGTCTGTCTGTCTGTCTGTCTCTCTGTCTGTCTGTCTGTCTGTCTGTCTGTCTCTCTCGATCTGTCTGTCTGTCTGTCTGTCTGTCTGTCTGTCTGTCTGTCTGTCTGTCTGTCTCTGTCTGTCTGTCTGTTTTCTGTCTGTCTGTCTGTCTGTCTCTCTCTCTCTCTCTCTCTCTCTCTCTCTCTCTCTCTCTCTCTGATAAACAGAACCCACGCACACACGCACACACACACACAGAATGATCTGATTCTACCCGTCTGTCTGTCAACGTGTGGTCTCAGACTGTCGAAATCTTTCTTCCTTTCTCTCTCTCTCTCTCTCTCTCTCTCTCTCTCTCTCCCTCTCCTCCTTCATCTCTCTCTCTGAACTTTAAACAGTTTTCTCTTTTATACATTAAAAGAATCTGATTTCTTTTATCACCAATGTGTTTGAGTGGTGTCTCTTTTAGGCCTATGCGATTGGGTCCTTATCTCTCTCTCTCCCTCTCTCTCTCTCTCTCTCTCTCTCCTCCTTCATCTCTCTCTGAACTTTAAACAGTTTTCTCTTTTATACATTAAAAGAATCTGATTTCTTTTATCACCTATGTGTTTGAGTGGTGTCTCTTTTAGGCCTATGCGATTGGGTCCTTATCTCTTTACTCTTTCAATAAATCACTCTCTTGCTCACTCAAAGGCCCTATTTCTTAATTATCGTGTACACTTCAATTACACACACACTCTCTCTCTCTCTCTCTCTCTCTCTCTCTCTCTCTCTCTCTCTCTCTCTCTCTCTCTCTCTCTCTCAGAAAGAGGAGAAAAAAGACTTTCGCCTCTTTCCTCTTCCCTCCCTCGCCTCTCTCTCCTCCCTGTCTCTCTCTCTCTGTCTCTCTCTCTGTCTCTCTGTCTCTCTGTCTGTCTGTCTCTCTCTCCTCTCTCTGTCTCTTTTTCTCTCTCTCTCTTTCGGCCTCTCTTGGGTCCTTCTCTCTCTCTCTCCCTCTCTCTCTCTCTCTCTCTCTCTCTCTCTTGTTTTCCCTGCTCCATCCACAAGAACAGGTATGACAGCTGCTGCCTGGCGTATCACCCACCCATCATTTTATGCTAGTGTCCCCGATTTCTCCCATTTACCAGGCACTGTGTCCTGTTACAATTAGTCCCTTTTCTCTTCGCTCCTTTCACTGCTTGTCTAGCCCACATTTTGTGACTCATGTACCAGCTTGATGCCTTAATTTAATTAGATTTTTTAATGAAAATTTGCAGTGAAACACGAAAAATTGTGAATTGAGTATTGAATCATTAACAACATTTTTTTTATGAAAAGATAATTGGGACAAACACTTCTCTAAGTTCTCTTTCTCCCCTGTTTGATCTCGACTACTCGCTTGTTTAAATCGCTACATAAATGAATAAGAGTAAACACTTTAAACAGGTTAAATGACCTATAACCGAAAGGGCTTTTTTGGTATTCAATTGAAATGTTTATAAACTTCACAAAGCTTTATAGGTGAGTACGGGGCTCGGGGCCTATTGATGAGAGCGCAGAGTTGGTGCTGGGTTAGAACCTCAAAAGAACTGTCATTATTTTTTACTATTCAAGCCCCTGAAGCCACAAGTCATCTCTGTATTTACCGCACTGTGGGCAGGCGTGAATTTGGAAATAATTATTTTCGCCTATTTGCTTCACGGTGTAGTTTAGAAGAAGACGTTTCCTTTTCCACTCAATCTTCATCTTAAAAGTAAGCATAGACAATTAAAGAGCAAAGAATGAAGATTTCACCTCTTCAAGACTACAAGACTACTCATAATTACAGTTTAAAGGTAATGATAATTATCATTTATGGTGATGATGATAATGATGATGATGATGATGATGATGATGATGATGATGATGATGATGATGATGATGATGATGATGATGATGATGATGATGATGATGATGATGATGATGATGATGATGATGATGATGATGATGATGATGATGATAATAATAGTGATGAGTATGTAGTAATAGTAGTGAATATGATAATGATTAGTGTTGAATAGTATCAGTCAGTAGTAGTAGTAGTAGTAGTAGTAGTAGTAGTAGTAGTAGTAGTAGTAGTAGTAGTAGTAGTAGTAGTAGTAGTAGTAGTAGTAGTAGTAGTAGTAGTAGTAGTAGTAGTAGTAGGCGATGGGTGCCGAGTAGAAGGTGCGGGTTCGATCCCCGTCCATGTCATCAGTCTAAAAATGTGTCTTTGTCTACTTGTCTTATCTGTTGGTCTCAGCTAGACCTAGGTTTGTGGCTGTCCCTTCTAACCTAGTTGTAGTAGTAGTAGTAGTAGTAGTAGTAGTAGTAGTAGTAGTAGTAGTAGTAGTAGTAGTAGTAGTAGTAGTAGTAGTAGTAGTAGTAGTAGTAGTAGTAGTAGTAGTAGTAGTAGTAGTAGTAGTAGTAGTAGTAGTAGTAGTAGTAGTAGTAGTAGTAGTAGTAATAGTATGAGTAGTAGTTAGTAAGTAAGTAGTTCTAATTATAGTGTGGAACATGTATTAGCACTTTTAATACATAAAATTGATAATGAAACTCTAGTACGTGTATTTCTTTCATGCAAAAAGATTTTTTAATCAAACAAAACAATACTTTTATTACATTTCTACAACCAAGACACGCAAATCTTTTTAATCGTGGGAGCAACCGCAAACTAAAAGGAAAAAAAAAAGAAGAAAAAAAAAACAACGTATGTGTCAAAACCTAATTCTCATTCACTGATTAATTCTTGTTGTCTAATTTTAGCACGCACGCGCGACGAAACCCCCTCAACCCTGCAATGAGAGAAGCCGCAGCTGCCGCCGTCAGGGTGAGTGGTTCGCGGCCTGGTGACGCTCGCCTACGGTTCGGTGTGTGTGCTGAGATGAAAGAGTTGATGATGATGATGATGATGATGATGATGATGATGATGATGATGATGATGATGATGATTTTGATATTGATGACGATGATTGTGTTGATTGTGATGATGTTCATAGTAATGGTGATAATGCTGCTGCTAGTGGTATTGACAATGAAGTAGTAGTAGTAGTAGTAGAAGTAGTAGTAGTATTAGTTGTTGTTGTTTTTGTTGTTGTTGTTGTTGTAGAAGTAGTAGTAAAGAACATGTATTCGCATTTTAATACATAAAATTGGTAAAACTCTAGTACATGTATTTCTTTCATAAAAAACAGAACCAAACAAAACATAATATTACATTTCTACAACCAAGACACGCAAATCTTTTTAATCGTGGGAGCAACCGCAAACTAAAAGGAAAAAAAAAAGAAGAAAAAAAAAGCAACGTATGTGTCAAAACCTAATGCTCATTCTCTGATTAATTCTTGTTGTCTAATTAATTTTTAGCACGCACGCGCGACGAACCCCCCTCAACCCTGCAATGAGGGAAGCCGCAGCTGCCGCCGATAGGGTGAGTGTTTCGCGGCCTGGTGACGCTCGCCTACGGTTCGGTGTGTGTGCTGAGATGAAAGAGTGTGTCGCACGTCGGGCGGACCAACTGTGTTTACGTTCCGAGCCAGCCTGCAATAAAAATAAATAATCTCTTCTGGCTCAGTGTTTTCCTGGGGAGTTAGAGTCTACGCCTGTTCAGTGATATTGTCCATTATCGGATTAGTAGTGTGGTTTATTGGTGTAGTATATGTATAACATTTATTCTGTGAGTATGTCGATTGTGTTAATAAAGTGTTTGTGATTGATTTTATTTATGTTTAATGGTGTTTCGCGCGAGGTCCGTGGCTTATGAGACATATCGTTTTACAAACATCAGTGAACAGCGGGGTTTTTCCCCACCTCTAGTCGTTTCGTGTATTTACGTTATGTACGGTATATTCATTGCTCTTTTATTGAAAGATAATGTACTTCTAGTTCTATGCTCTCTTTAAGGCAACACTATAGCATAAAGGTTGATTTGTTTACCCTTTGAAGAGAGCATAGGAGTATTGTTTTCATTAAACGTTTGGTTACCACTGCCGTTCCATCTCTAAGCCTTCGTGTGATAAAAAGCAAGGGAAAAACACACTTCTACGAAACAATATTTCGCATTTTTTTATTTCATTATCCTCTTTGTGACAAAAAGCTTTATTTAGTTTCCGCTTGCGTGCGTATTGGTATCTTTATCTAAAAATTTTTTTTCAATCCTCAATTTAACCTAGTCGAAATTATTATCAAGTATATTTTGTGTCATTTCGTGCATACATATTCATACTTTTAATAAAATCCACAAAATCCAGAAAATAATCCTTATGCTATTTATATTTACATAAAAGCAAATACTTAGTGAATTAGCTTACATTAACAACATTAGATTTTGATATAAAAATTAACATCAAAGAGAAAGCTGAATTAAAAAAAAGAGTTATTGTTACATTGGCACAACATATTAAGTAATGAAATAAATAAAAAAAAGGAAAAGAAATAGAAGAAAAAGGAACTAATCAAATCGTATAGCTGTCAATATCATTCTAAATTTCACAATTCGTCCAATTTCTTCAGGTACATAATTTGTACTTCCCGTTTCTTTCTTAAAATAAGTTTGAAGAGAAATGAAAAAACAGTGTTTAACTTAATGTCAGAAAGTAGAGTAGAATAGCCCAGGGCCGGCTGTCGTGCCCTACCGCTGGTGTTGATGTTGTGGCACGGTGACACAGTTCCCGCAGAGCCATGACCTGGTCATTCCAGGTCAGAAGCCTATATATGTCTCAGAGCGACTAATGTACCAGCACTAAGTGGGACAGTTCTGACCCAGGTTTATATCGCGCCAGGTGACTTTAAAAAAGTTCTATCCACACGTTTTGCTTTGTTGAGAAAAATGAAATCAAAAGTTTGTGACTAAAACAATTTTTTTTTATTAGGCGTTAAGTTCAAATCTTTCTTTTATTTTTAAAATCGCTTAATTTTTCCTTTTGATGATTCTTCTGTTCAAATAAACCCTTCTCGTGCTGTTAGCTATACATTTTTTATTCTTACAAAAACTTACGATAGATTCTTTTAATACCACCTCACCAGAGGCAAAACACATTAATTTCACAGGCACCACCACCCCGTCTCCCAGTCTCGCCCCTCACAAATCACAAAGAAAGTTGTGGGTTACTTGAGCAAGTAGCGAGGGATAAAGAGTCGGGTGTGAGAAGCGAGACCGGTGCGTAGTCCGGGGAGGGATGCGGTAGTGGTGCAGAGAGAGAAGGAATTTCGGGAAAAAGGGACGTTTCATTGATGAGGACATGGGAGCCGATTTAAAAAAAATAAAGCACTAGTTTGAAGCAGGTGGTACCCAGGGCAGCCCGACTGCCTAATCAATAAAACACCAGCAGAGAGGAGAGAGAGAGAGAGAGAGAGAGAGAGAGAGAGAGAGAGAGAGAGAGAGAGAGAGAGAGAGAGAGAAAGAGACAGAGACAGAGAGAGAAAGAGAGAGAGAGGGAGAGAGAGAGAGAGAGAGAGAGAGAGAGAGAGAGAGAGAGAAGTGTGCCGCGAGCGAGGTACCGGCGCTAGTCGAAAGCCTTGCTACGCTGCTTCACAAAAGGAATTCGTTTGTTTTCATTTTTTATTATTTAGCTGTAATGGCTAAAGGGCGTAATCGA
Organism: Elysia chlorotica; assembly: GCA_003991915.1. NCBI lineage: Eukaryota > Metazoa > Mollusca > Gastropoda > Plakobranchidae > Elysia > Elysia chlorotica. The sequence goes on along the minus strand of RQTK01000220.1, from coordinate 516,689 downwards.
GGATTAACATAAAAAGGAAAAAGGAATAGCAATAATAGCACTTTTATATTCTTAATGGTGGGTATTTGTGGGAATCGGAATAAACTACTTCACAAGATCAAAAGGTTTATCCTATTTTTATTTTCAATTGAATTCAGCCTTGCATCCCATCAAGAGGCAAATAAATGAAGCGGAATTAAAAGAAAGGGAAAAAAGGGAGAGGTCTTTTTTTTTTCGGGGGTTAATTTCAATGAATTTACTCCTATGGTTGTATTTATAATATCGAATCCGTATTTGTTATTAATTTGTTCTCCCATTTTTTTAAGATTGTGAGATGATAAAATAGTTTAACCTATAATGCTCCTAAGTTTGATAGAATCATAAAATTAATTATATTTTTGGTGATTCAAGTTCAATGTTTGACTTCCGCCATAAATCAATAAGGAAACGTTGACTTCCTTTAGAACTACAATTAAGCAAATAGAAATTCTTATTACGGCAAAAAACTTGTATTCATTAAATATCTAGGTCGCTCAGCCCAACACCAAACTCTCTTTTCTCATCCTGACGTTGAGAGTTGAGTTGTTTATCCTCCAACGTCAGCAATATGTGGGCTATATTGTGGATCGGCCCCAAGACTGAAGTCTGACAAATTTATGTGTTGCCACTAATGTAGTATACTTAGTTATAGATTTAACCGATTTGAATCACATTGTTTGAAATAATTCGATTTATTCTTTAATCGACCGTGAAAGCCATCCGATCATATACTTTTAGTCACATACTTTTAAGAACTAAATTGAGGAATATTTATATATTTAAAATTGTGTCACCCGCCAGATTTTGAAACTAAATAATATAAATATTTAATGCTCAGAATGGCTCATGTTGACTAAGATAAGTCTCAAGCAACGACATTTTCAAAGTTTCAGTACGTCCTAAATATGTCGAGATTTGAAACGAAAGAGAAACAAAATTTCAATGACTTGTTCTCTACAAGAGAAAGGTGGAGTGACAACTATTTTATGCGCACTTAAAGCTGTGTAACAAAGGTAAAGCTGCGGTCATAAGTAAATCTGCGGCCTGTGTTAAATTTCAATGAGAGAATGTCAAGACAATTGTTTGAGCCAAGGATTCATAAGAAAATACGGACAAGACATCAATGTCAATAGAGAGGGAGGGAGAGAGAGAGAGACCGATGGATATTACCATAGTTGACTAGAAACGTTACTAGATATACATGTGACATTCAGAGAGATGAACTTCAAGTACAAGCTTCATGGCCTTACCACAACTAGAAAGCGAGTTCGAGGCGAAACTTTCACTGCAAGGAATCCAGACCGATGTCATTGGTAAGTACATGTACGTTAATTGAATGGGCATTAAGTCATTGATCATAACACCAGTAGGACTGTCAACCCCTCCCCTTTCTCTGAACCCTTTCAGTTAGGGACATCGAATAGCTCAAAATAGAAGAGCTATATTCTAACCAGAAACTTGGTGGTGAGCTGTCGAAGTACAGATTGGCGGTTATGCAATGGGTGTATTTGAGTAATTGATAGTAAAAATGAAAGAGAGAGTGAGTGCAGAGAGAAGAGAGAGAGAGAGAGAGAGAGAGAGAGAGAAGAGAGAGAGAGATAGAGAGAGAGAGAGAGAGAGAGAGAGAGAGAGAGAGAGAGAGAGACAGAGAGAGATAGAGAGAGAGAGAGATAGAGAGAAGGAGGGTGAGTAAGGGGTTATGGACCAAGACAAAGTCTACCTTTTGCACTCTATTTTATGGCCAGCTGACTTTAAAGTGTTAGTTGTAAATCGCTCACTCTAAAATAAATTTACATTACTACATGTATTTAGTTTTACGGTTAGAGATGTTTAGAAATAAAAACCATGACACAAAAAAACACCCTACAACAACAAAAACAACACACGAAACACGAAACACACGAAAGTGGTTAACCTTTTCTAAGTCTCGAATTCGAATCGCAATTGTGCCCCATCTCCGTATATTATTCTCTAGGATCCAGGGTTTATCGAAGATCAAAGTTTTCTACATATTCTCGAGAGGCAATGGACCTCTAGCCCGAGGTACATTTTGATTTTACCCTTACCGCCTTTACAGACTATTTTAATACGATATTTGAAAAACTGTTTCTGTACTTCAGAGCTAGTGTTTTTATGTGTTGTTAAATGTTCTCTAAGCGTATTTGAGAGACTAATATGGAGGTTTCTACTTTTACCGAAAGGAAAAAAGCAAAATATGCAATAAAGTACTTGTACATGTATGCATTGCTGGGAAAAGGACTTAAATGCATGCGCTTCTTGTATTGGAATGAAAGCAATGTAATTTCACTTTTAGAATTACAAAGCAACGGAAGCTGGTACAGGTATTTAATTATTCACTACCATACTGGGGGCACCATACCTCAGCCTGTAACGCTCTGAACTGTCAGGCAAAAGATTCTAGGTTTGAATCTCAGCTTGATACATAAGTGTACATGGTTGTACCCAGTGCACCACTGTCTTGGCCAAATTAGTCTTCGGGAACTTAGTGGATGACAAACTAATCGGAACTCTATAGGAAGAGCTCTCTCTCTCTCTCTCTCTCTCTCTCTCTCTCTCTCTCTCTCTCTCTCTCTCTCTCTATCTCTCTATCTATCTATCTATCTATCTATCTATCTATCTATCTATCTATCTATCTATCTATCTATCTATCTATCTATCTATCTATCTATCTATCTATCTATCTATCTATCTATCTATCTATCTATCTATCTGTCTATCTATTTCTCTCTCGCTGGATTTAATGCCTCCTAACCAGATTATTGTAGTCTACATGAACTCTAATTCACCATGCAAAATCGTAAACGATTTGCACGTGCGTTCCACGCGACATCTCTCCCAGAACGAGCGCATAAAAATTAATGATAAAGAAGCGTGATGAGCACCCTTGCAAGGAGAGCGGAAAGAGAGAGAGACAGAGGAGAAAGAGAGAGAGAGAGAGAGAGAGAGAGAGAGACAGAGAGAGAGAGAGAGAGAGAGAGAGAGAGAGAGAGAGAGAGAGAGAGAGGAGGAGGAGGGGGCGGAACTAAAGGAGGTGAAGAAGATGAGACGAATCAAAAGTCTGGAAAAGAAATAGAGCGGAGATGGAGTGGAGGGGGGGGATTGAAGGAGGGGAAGAAGATGAGAGGAATCAAAGGTCTGGAAAAGGAGGGGGAGAGGGGAGGACATGAAGAACATAAGAAGAATCAAGAGTTTGTGAAGAATGAGAATAATGTTCCCTATTAATCAACCATTGTGGACTCAAGACCTTAATCATTCCTGACTTCTTGACCCAGTTTTGGTCATTAATTATCATATAATCAAGTGGTTTTTTTTATAGGAGACAAGATAGAGGTTTTTAAACAGAAATATCGTATAGCAATTGTCTACAAGTGAGGATTAAAAATCCTGTAAAAGAGGCGTATCTTGCTTTAATCCTCACATCATTTGGTTCTTTTGTCCGCCCTCTTCCCCACCCATCTTCCCCTATTTTCCGCCCACTCCCAAACATAATGAACCTCCAACAATTCATGTTCTTCTCTTTTTCTTTTCCTAGGTTAATGACTTTTAAGGTCCATCTAATATGCGATTTTTCTCAAAGGACACGTTTTTGCCCTTAATTTTTTTTAGTACATGACTATATGTGAAAGAAAAATTTCAAGATTTTTTGTGTGTTTGTTTTTGTTTTTGTTCGTTTTTGTTTTGCGACTAATATCTGACCGTTTTTAATCTTTTTCTTTGTCCTTTTTTTCCCACGCTGCATACCCACACGCATGCACGTCTACATTTTTATTAGGAACCTTTTTATTATGTCTATGTGACTTGCTTTCTGTCTGTGTCGGTATACAGTCATGTATGTCTAAATACCATCGACCCTCTTTCTCTTTCACAAACTTCTGCTTATTTTCCTTCTTCTTTTTTCTAACTCTGCGTAATAATTTCGTCCAGGCTTTCTTTTAACATCCTCACTGCATCCCCTCTTAATTCTCGTAATCTGATCGCCAAATTCCATTCTCAGTTGCACCCCTCCCACCTTCTTTTTTTCCACACATTAATTTCCCCATTAGACCATTAGAATGCATCTGCTGTACAACGAGGCCCCTAATTTCCCACCCTCTTGCATGGTTGAAGTACCCCCCTCTCTAGGTTATCTGGTATCCTCGCCCCCTCCCCATTTTTCCATCTAAGTCTCTCCAGAGTCCATACACTGCCTGTGTCAAAGCTAGGCCAGACACGCGCCAACTTGTGCATTGACAATATAAAAAAATCCTAAATTCTGTACCCAATCCTCCCCCTGTCCATCCTCTGTCAATAGCTCTATTCTATGTCACACTTGAGTGACGCTTCCTCAACTCCTACTTCTTCAAAATGCTTTTGGTCTTGACTGCATTCATTTTCCCCGTCAAAATAGACCGTAATCCCCTTTCCTTTACTCACCACCGCAACGGGAAAACCCTCTATAACATTTGCAGTGAACACGTGCAGAGCCACTCTATGGCAAGTGAAGACTTTTCATAAATGTACGCCATGTCAACTCTTTTGTATTGTCCACATTATTTCCTAGTACTTGATTATGTGGTTAGGGATGGAGAGTTGATAGAGAGTTGTATAAACGCTATGCGTAAGGTTGAGTACAATGTGTCGTGGGATATGATATAATATGGAGTTGGAGCTATTTAAAAACCGGTTACATTCGTTAACAGTGATTTTTGACAGTCAAATCGAGGAGGAACTAAAGATGACAAGTCTTACGAAACAGTGAATGCTTAAAGAATCGAGAGATAAATGGTATGAATCCCGAAAAACCATGACGAGTTAGAAGAGAAAGACAGAGAGCATATGACAAAAACAGACAAGGAAAGAGACAGACGCTCAAACGGTGCGATGGAAATCTGAAAGGCCATAATGAAAACAGAATAATTTATAGACTTGCCGATATCATACCATTGTGCACACAATGGGACAGAAGAAAACAACAACAAAAAAGGCGGAGGGATGGATCTAACGAATTACATGACTGAATGAACTTTACTAGGTCTTGTAAATCTGGTGCTCAAAGTCTTCACTGTTCGCTTTTTTTTGGTGCTTTTTACAAAAAAACAACATAAAAAACGATTGCATTAATGAAACTTTTCTTTATTTATAACCTCGTTCGAAAGTTCTCTGATTCTGTCTGGATAAAGCAGGTAGAGAGTATTAATTTTTGTAAGAGAGGTCGGGAGAGAGGTAGGGAGAAAGAGAGGAAAAAAAGAAGGAAAGAAAGGGACATAGATAAATGGGTAGATAGATAGATAGATAGATAGATAGATAGATAGAGAGAGAGAGAGAGAGAGAGAGAGAGAGAGAGAGAGAGAGAGAGAGAGAGAGAGAGAGAGAGAGAGAGAGAGAGAGAGAGAGAGAGAGAGAGAGAGAGAGAGAGAGGGCGGGGGTGTGCGGGGGAACCTCTAAGCTACCACAAACACCACTGCTATTTGATTATTGAGTTCTAAGCGTGTAAACTACCGGTACGTCCTGTGTTCTACTGGGATGTGGTGCAGTGTACCCCAAATTACAGTTAATCGCGTGTAGCCTGTAGGCCTACCGCTCAGTTCTCACTTATGCCAGTCTATGTGTAGAGTCTGTAGACTGTAGAGGCAGCAACCAGGCCTATCTCACATCTAGACTCAAACTCTAGATCAAACAATGAGCCGCACTCCCGGTCTCAGACCAGCAGGTGTTGGCGGCATGGTCAGCCAATCGAATCGCTGGAATTCTCCAGGCCTGCCTCGAGCTTTACTCAAGTGTCAGGGACTGCCAGGCGGTCCTGCGGTACTCCTGGTTAACGGCCCTTGAGCTAGAGAGCGGGGAAGCTCCATGCTTAAAATTAATCATTGGTGAAATGCAATTTGAGAGATAAACAGAAGCAATAGAGGGCACGCTTAAGGGTTAAAGATTAGGAACAAGTTCAAATAATTTTAGAAGGATTTATGGGGGCGTCCTTGACTGATCACGTCAATCAGGATACCCGTGAAACTAGTTAGACGCACTCTCATAGATTTTACACGACTTGTACTCTGGTCTAAAAGCAAACAAAACAGGATACATGTACTTCTGGATGATAGGGGGATACAATACTTTAAAGCTCTGTTTTGTTATATGAGAACAATGACCTTCTATGTCTCTAAATAATTATCACCAATCACAGGATGTTTATGTTTAGTTGCAGAGCAATGGAATTAGAAAACAATAACATTATAGGGCCTACCTCATCTGCATATCAAACAAGGACTTTTTAGAAGATAGGACCTGGTCCATTCATCGCTCAGCGACTATAAGTCTAGGGGCACTGGGTAGCCCAGTTTATAGCTTCTTTCCAGAGACCCCCGGTTCAATTCCCTGGCCAGTTCACTTGTTTCCTCGCTGCTTAGGTCGATGGCAGTCATAAAGTGAGAATTCTATTAAACAGTATTTATAGACAACTGTGATGCCAGCACATCTAATAATGTCACCGGTTCAGTATACCTGTTTAGGAGCCGTCGCCGCATAATTTTTATGATCTCCTTGGGGACGTTTTGCTGGTAGATAGCCGCTGGCAGTGTGTTATGTTTGAGAAGCTCAGAGGAATTGCATCTTATCAAAGATTATTTGTTTTTACTAAATGGCTTCATGTTTGTGTTTTGTTGTTTGGTTAGTTTTTAACGTTCCTCGTCAGCAACTAGACAGATGTGGATCGATCCCTAGATTAAAGTCTGACATTTTTACACGCTGCCACAGAAAGACAGAGAGTGGATACCACTAACAGGGCGTCTGTCTCATTTGGTCACATTGTGTTCACAATACATTATATATAATAAAATATGCAGTCATGTACAGTGTACCATTACTAACTACTGACCAAATCAGTAAGAAACAAGACAGTCGGATCGAAAATCGAACTACACACTTCTCAGTCCTTCTCTCTCTCTCTCTCTCTCTCTCTCTCTCTCTCTCTCTCTCTCCCTCCCTCCCTCTAATGTTCTGTTAATTGCAGCTTCGCCATACTCGGTGCACATCACTCTTTATCGCAAGTCATTGAAAAGTATTTTTCTTTCTCTTTTCACCTACATTATGTTCCGTCAGATCATAAGACAAAGAAAGGAGGAAAACAAGGTCAAATAGGGCTGATGAGATAAAGGCACAAACCGTGTTTCCCCACAGAAGGGCGTGTTACCGTAAATCGTCAACGACCATAGAGGCATAGACATCGGGGAAAACTTAATCACCTGCTTATCAAAGAAAGAAGTTGCTTAGTATCAAAGACCACAACTCTTCAACAAGGACCAAGCGAGATATTAGAAGTATTGCGATAACAGGGCCCATAGAGAAACGATGACGATAGGTAAGGGAATCTGCACCAACCTTCAATCATAGCTCTATACTAGACTCTGGGAGCCAATTAGCTATGAGAAAAGCCCATGTCTATGGACGTGATTATGTCAAGTATTATTGTCGGTGGATCGCAAAGTCTGTACTGTAGTTTGGAGAGCCAAGAGAGTAGGTAGCCAGCTGCTGCACTGCCTTCTGAATAGACAGAAATGCTGATGACCTGTTATCTTAGAAGCTGAGCTTGTCCTAAATTGCAGTACATGTACTCCTATACGGGTTTCTTTAGTGGTTTTATCGTCTTTTTATTTCTGTGGAGAAGATCCATTGCGGCGAGAAAAGTTGCAATAGGTGCACAGTATAATTTTCACCTTTCTGTCTTTCTTTCTATCTTTCTTTCTTTCTTTGTTGTTTTTTTTTTTAAAGAAAATAGCAGTAATGTACCTCTCAGGCATACGTAAGAGGGGGCAAGGAGGGTGGGGATGGAGAAGGGGATGGCGAATTATAATGAAGTAGGTACTCATTCGGGCATTCCTAAAGCTCATAACATACACATGGTAGAGAAAAAAAACAATTTTGATAAAAAAAAAAAAAAGAAGAAGACGAAGGAGAGAAGAAGAAGAAGAAGAACAACAACAACAACAACAACAACAACAACAACAACAAAAACAACAACAACAAGAAAATGAACAAAAAGGAAGAAAAATATAAAAGGAAAGATAAAGCGTAGCAGAGAGAAAGGGCTGGTTTTGACGAAAATTGTTACAACGAAAAAAGAATGGAATGACAAGAACATGATTTTGTCAAAATCTTTAGGTGGTACAAGTCACCCCCTCCCCTCCTTTTTTTTCCTTTGAACCCTCCTCTTCTTTTTCAAACCTTTCCAATCCTCCCTTATTAAAAGCTTTTAGACACGCGCAACATGTTCCACTCATCCGGCTGTCTTTCTGTCTACTAAAACAAGAAGGAAAAAAAAGAAAGGAAAAAAGGAGGAGTAACAAGAATATTTGATTTTATAATTCATCCACCCACTCTTTCTTTGTCATTTTTTTTAAACTCTTACAACCCAGCTTTATTAGAACTTGTAGGCACGCGCAACGCCCCCTCCTCCTCACCTCAACCGGCAGCAGAACTATCTGCTAAAAAAAATAAATAAAAAAATAAAAACATGCCGGTACCTCTAGATGTAATTGAGCGAGTAAAAATGCTCAAACCTGTTGCTGAGACAGACATAATTATGCAGGTGCAATACTCATCATGTGCTGGTAACGACCAATCACTGGCACTCTGCGAGCCAGAACAAACTCATTGCAGGTTTTATAAGTCCTCTCATTCTGTTTGTCTGTCTGTATCAGTGCGTCTTTTTAAAATTATCTTTGTCTCTGCGGATTTTTTCTCTTTTTTTCCTTCTCTTGTGTTTTTTCCTTCTCTTTTTTTTTCTTCCCTTTAACTCTTTCAGCTAATTTCTCTTAATGTTGGTGATTTTTTTCTCTTCTTTTTATCTTGTTCAGTAATATATCGCTATTCCAAGGCAAAACACACATCGTGACATAATAGTGACGACCAATCCCTTGGACTCTGCAGCCAGGTTTATTGCAGGTTTTCTTTGTTCTCCCACCTTCTCTCTGTCTCAGTGCGGGTATGTTTATGATATTTTTCTTTGTGCATGTCTTGTTCTCCTTTTCGTTTTTTTTTCTTTTCTTCTATTTTTAACTCTCGTTTTTTTTTTCATTCTCACTTTCTTTTAGTTTTGTCTCTTTCTTCTTCTTTCTTTAACTGTTCAAACATTTTAATTCGTATTTTCTTTTCTTTCTCCCATCTTTCTCTCTCTTTATCTCTCTCCTTCTCTTTCTTCCTCTCTCTATCATTCCCCCCTCCCTCTCTGTTCTTCTTTTTGAGTGTTATTTGGGTAGGTTTAAGAGCATAAAATGTATTTCACGGAATATCATTCAGTTTTCTCATTCACCATTGTGATTCTTTACAATATTTTTTTTTTTTTTTACTTCTTTCTATCAAATTTAAACCTGGGAAAGCCTAGGAGAAATTGATAAACATGGTAGAAAAAAATAATGTCGCTCTCCCCTACTCCCCATTTCTCCTGTGAAAAAGCTAACAACGAAAAACCCATGTACATGGAAATACTATAATGGAAATTATAAAAACGGTTAAGCCACATTATTTAAAAGGCTTTCCAGTTGGATGTTAGACATAACTTAGTCAACACCATGCTTAATTACTTTAACGTCCCATTAGCCTCTGTCCGAGCAGTCACAACATGACTGTATTATGGAAGCGACGAACCTCAAAGAGACTTGAATCTGATCAAACTCAGCTTCAGAGCCCAAGACACCAAAACAAGATTCGTTACACTTGATACATTATGTGCTCAGGGATAGTTTTGCATCTCTTATCTTTGATTTACTTGTTCGTGTCTGATTAAATTTAGGTCATTTGGATGCCGGCTTGAAGATATGAGGATACATGGCTGAAGTAAACAAACTAGACTTTAGTCTGTTTTTGTTTAACAGCAACCGCGAGGACTGGATATGTCCTATACACCTATAAATTATACAATGAAGTTTATTATAGTTAAGTATAATTTGTTTAGTTTATTTAAGTCCATCTCGTTATCAACTGTTGGAGTCAGAGAGAAGGGAAGGAGTAAGATAAATAGATAGTGAGAAAGAGAGAGAGAGAGAGAGAGAGAGAGAGAGAGAGAGAGAGATAGATAATGAGAAAGAAAGAGAGATAGGTAGAGAGAGAGAGGGGGAGAGAGAGAGAGAGAGAGAGAGAGAGAGAGAGAGAGAGAGAGAGAGAGAGAAAGAGAGAGAGAGAGAGAGAGAGAGAGAGAGAGAGAGGAAAGAGGGGGGTATCGTGACTTTTGTCTCAATTGGTCACATTCACGCCACATTAAACTACTTCATGTACCAGGGACTCAACCGGTTGGAAACAAAGCGGCGCTTAAACAGGGATCTCGCGATTATAATCCTCGCGCTCTACCGCTTAGACATCTCAACCACCGTAGTTCTTGAAAATGATTGCGCTTTCTGGTTTAGAACCATCGACACCACATCGCCTTGCCACCCAAACACAGCATGGCTGATACTGTGCTACTATACATGTACCACTTTTAGTACCGAATCAGGCTTTGTGTGACCCATTCCTTTTTCTCCACATCTCTCTTGCACTTATCAAGAAAGGAAGTCGCGTTGATAAAATTAATTGATCACACCTATCGCTATGTATCTAAATTTATCTCTTACCCCAATGAGTACACGTCATTTATTGACAAACAACACACTCCCCTCCGTTCCAAGCTCCAATGTATCCAAGTCCAGGCCACCATGGTTCTGTCAATTCACTTGGGAGTGATAGCGGAATTGTTTCCACACTCTTCGCGCCTTGATCCAAACCCCACAACGTACCCAAGATCTCCTAGAATTCCAGAGGGCCGTGTTTTGCCCCAGGGAAATAAGCACATGGGTAGTTACTTCTTCTCTGTGGATCTCTTTCTATATCTTTCTCCTCTCTCACTCCTCCCTTTCTTTTCTCTCTAATTAAGTATCTCCTTATATCTCTTCTGTCTTTCTTTATCTCTCTCCTCCTTTCTTTTTCTCTCTGTTTAATGCCTTCTGGTTACCCAGGAGGATTCTATACGGCAAACCGAAGTTACTTTGCTACACTTCTCATTGGATGTTCTAAGTTGCTATTGATTCTGGGGTCCGAAAATCGAATCACATCTGATGCCGCCGTCTCTGCACAGATTATTCGGGAAAAACATAATCATGTATTTAATTCCTCTTCAAAGACAAGCTGAAATTTTATGACTTTAACTACGTTAAATGGTGGAAGGGGCTACCATATTGGTACAATGTACATGCAGAGAGATTCCCCTCTTAGTGTACATGTATTTGACTTAATGTTCATTCAAATGTAAACGGGCAAAAGTAAAGACGATTTTTATTTGTAGGTGCATGCTTGTATAAGATCTATTACATACGCTTTAAAAAAACTTTCATTCCGAAAAATCCTTCAACGATTATATAGCAATACCGATTGAGCTATACAGGGTCTGTAAATTAATTGTAACAAAGGATCTCTCTCGCCCATTCTAGCGCCTTTCTCCCCCCCCCCCTCCCCTCTCTCTCTCTCTCTCTCTCTCTCTCTGTCTGTCTGTCTCTCTCTCTCTCTCTCTCTCTCTCTCTCTCTCTTTCCATCTCTCTCCCTCTCTGTGTTCGTCGCGGCATCTTTAATGGCTATACACTGCATGTAATTTAGAAGATCTCAACTTAAAAACATTAATAAATCGCAAAAGTAGCCTTCGTTTTGTGCTTTCAAAAAAAGCCCAACTTGTCTGCTTTTTAAAATTAGTAAATGAATTCTCCTGAACTTCCAGACATAGAATCCTGCTTGCTGCTGTGTAGTGTGTACCAGAGGTCCAGAATTCACCCGACTGGACATAAAGGGGCTAACAGAGCCTCACGCAATGTCTCACCTTTTCGCGAGCTCCACCATCAAACGAAACTCCTTGTAATGTGGTGGAAACTCCGGAGTATCGGTGCGGGAAACCCCATTGAGAAATGGGCGTCCTTACCCCCATGCAGACTTGACACCTGAGCGTCATATCTTTTATCTTCGGCAAATTTGAAGAGAGTGGTAGGTAGTCAAAGGTACCGTGAGATACAGCAGGCTCTATAATCTGACGTAATCAAGACAGCTTCCATCTCTCTTCCTATGCAAATTCTGGTACACTGTGTACAAGGAACATCCAAAATAAAATATTATCTGTCATTAAGATTTACATCGCCTTTCTAAGGTTTCCACAGAAATCTTGTACGATAGTGAAGCGCGCAACTGAGTAAAATTCTAACCAAATAGCTACCATGGAAAACTACCGACGGAGTTACTTAAAATTATACAACGTACCAAAGTCGTATACTTGTATATTGTAAAACTTAAAACCCCCAAACGCCTGAGTAGGGATCATTTTTATCTAATATGTTGCTTTGTGTAAGAATTTCGTCTAGCTATTGTATTATATTAAAATTAGCATAACTATGTTTCTCTTTTATTGTTTTTTTGTATTCGATGCGACATTCATGCACACCTGCTTAAAATCGATTGTTACCAGCATTGAGCTCCTGCTCTACCCACCCAACATGCATACAAAAATGAGGAGGAAGGGGGTTTGGGTTGGGGGGGGGGTGGGGGGGTAGGAGTAGGAGTGATGTTCGTAGTTCAAATAGGTGAATCTCTTTGGGCAGCCCCCATTTCTCCATACTGGTTTGGTCGATGTTAGTACATTATACATATACATATACAGTGATCGACCAAGTCCCGGGGATCTCGCCTTGGGTCCCGTCGCCGTAAGGTGTTTTTTTTTTTCTGAAGACCTTGGACACATAAAACTGCCAGAGAGATTCTCTTCTCCGAACAATGATTCTCAAGCGGACATTTTGACAGCAAACATGTACAGTGTGGGTTCCGCCCTGTTCGGCAGGGGTCCCCATCTACCCCGCCAGCACGCTAAGCTTGTAATGGAAGATAATAGCGGGATACAAAGGCTGACAGTGACACTGCCATCGCTCTGTCTTCACGCAGTATAAGATCCCCCTGGGGAACCTAGGAGAGAGAATAGAGAGAGAGAGAGAGAGAAGGAGATGTGGGAGAGAGAAAGAGAAAGAGAGAGAGAGAGAGTGTGTGTGTAAGAAGGAGAGTGAGATAGATATCGGTTAGAGAAACTAGCCCTGTCGTCATAGGTTGGGAGTGCATCGGACGAGATAGTTTTGACGGTAGAGCGCCTTAATTCTAACCAGAAGATTCCGGGTTCGATTCCCTATCAGGCTCATTTTGGCCACTTCTGGTTTATGTGCAGTGTTTCTGGCTGTGTTAGAAGTAACTGTACATGATTTTACATGTACATGTATTACGGCTCTGCCTATATTACACACACAAATTTTAATAAATGCTGAGAGTTTACAGACTTAGGACCTCTCGCCGTGAGTTTAGGAATCCATTTGAGGATCTACGGAAAAGCAGACAATATCTCTTGTCGATCAGAAAATAATGAGTCTGAATTACACCCGTAGATGATTTTAGAAAGCTTATAGATTCAGATATAGAGGGACTCGAATGCAAAGTTTTATTACTCGTGCCTTGTCTAATTCCGACTTATGATTGTACACTGTACTATATTTTAATGAAAGGCCTCGTGTCAAATAGTTTTTGTATTTTCTAGATACTGACAAATTTTTATAATTGTTATTTCTTGAACATAAAAAGAAGCTCTTGGAAATTTCAACTCCAGATCGGTGTGTTTAAAAGATAATAATTAGCTAGGAAGGTCTCTTAACACTTTAAACTCCTTGTTGTACAGGTATTTTTTGTTTTTAACATTTTTGTTTAACCGTCCCTTCGGATTTTTCTGCTATCCTGGTTCTATATTGTTTTTCCAAATATGTTGAGGGATTATTCGAAGTATCCCGCTGCTTAGGAAGTTACATGTACATCTCTTTTATTTCGCCATTGACATTCCTTTCCACATTTTTGTGAAAGCCTCCTTAGCAATATAAGATTGAAAGAGGATGGCAGCTCGCTACAGGTTTATGAATAACTTCAAGGCATCTCCTCCCATCTATAAATTCTCATCACTTTCATCCTTTCTGGAGCTCGCTCAACAATTAAAATCACTGTCACTCGGCAGGCCAGCTCAGGCACCGATGGCCATTTAGCCGTCTAGGCCCGCTTTGGGGACTGTGGGAAACAGGGTCCGCTAGGCGCTCACGCGACCAAACATGTCACTTCACTACACAGTCTTCCTCTTTAAATCTCTAGCTTTCTATATCTCTCTCTGTCTCTCTATCTCTTTCTCTCTCTCTGCCCTTTTCTCTGTCTGTCTGTCTGTCTGTCTGTCTGTCTGTCTGTCTGTCTGTCTGTCTATCTGTGTGTCTGTGTGCCTGTCTGTCTGTCTGTCTATCTCTCTCTGTCTCTCTCTGTCTCTCTCTGTCTCTCTCTATCTCTATCTATCTATCTATCTATCTATCTTATCTATCTATCTATTATCTATCTCTTTCTCTCTCTCTCTCTCTCTCTCTCTCTCTCTCTCTCTATCTCTTTCTCCCCATGTCTGTTTTATCCCCAAAAGTCTCTCTTCCATACACTTAACCCGTCTGGCTGCCCGGGAGATCGCAGCTTCAGGTGCCACTGAGAACAACAGCCATCTTACCGTTACACCAGTTTTTGCACCAGAATTAGCAACGGATGTCATGCCATTGTCACTGTAGCTGTGTGGATGTACACAAGGCACAATGAGGGGCGTAACTGCAGTAAAAAGAAAAGACACAAACATTTTTATTGCATCTGGTTTCCTCCGGTCACCCATCACATCCGTTGTATTCTAACAAACCCTGTTTTTTCATATTAGCTGCTACAATGTAGGTGTTCTCTTATAACAACTGCTCTAATTCGATCTTCCATGGTTACCCCCCCCCCACCAAAGCACCACACACACGTCTTGTTAAAATAATATTATAGAAGTAAAATCAGGATTAGAAAAAAAAAAGGATTGGTGTGTTTCTTTAGTAAATTTGTGCAGGAAATTGTGGAGCACTGTGAAGGTGTAAAATTCATCGATGTGTCTCCTTTTCTGTAAACTCTTTGGCAACCGCTTATCTAACTACTTAGGCTACAACAGTAATTCTTCGTCAAAAAAAAAGCAAAAACTCCCAAAGGCTCTAGTGATAGAGCGTTGGTCTCCAGGTCGGAAGGTGCACGGTTAGAATCCCACGATCAGCAGATTTATTTCTCCGATTTCGTCCCCTGTAACTGGTTGAGTTGGTGTTGGTGTCAGCATAATATAAAATTGTCAGACATCAGTCTTGGGATCCGTCCACAATATAGCCTATATAGTGCTGACGTTGGACATTAAACCATCTCAACTCAACTCAACACTAGATTCTAAAGAAAGATCCTATACGTTGAGTCGGCGGAATCTTTGAGTGGTATTCCCGGAACTTGCCCAATCACTGATCCACCCCGAGCAGATAAAACAACAAGGCGATCTGACCGGGATGACACTTGTACCCTTCCGATAAAAATGCTCTTCTCCTGGACCACCTTGCCCCCTGGCTACATACTTTAAATTTGCAAGACAGCAGCTTCTCTACCCGTATCACTCGGTTATCGTTCCGTTAACAAAATTTGCTTACTGGAAAGAAACTATTTGCTGATGCTTTTAAATATCCTATGTTCCTTTGTTTTTCTGCCCGTGGCTTTTCTAGTGGTTGAGAAAGCCTTTAAATGTAGTAATATGAACTTACGGTTACATCAATTTGGATTTCACTGCAGCAGAGATAAATATACTTTCTAATGATAATGGAATAATGTTTTTCATTTGCAAGCAGAGGGGGAGAGAGGGGGAAATAAAGACAAAGACGGGCATAGAGAGGGACAGAGAGAGACAGATAGAAGAAAGACAAAGACCGAGAGAGGGAGACAAGAGGAGAGAGAGAGAGAGAGAGAGAGAGAGAGAGAGAAATAGAAGAAAGACAAAGACCGAGAGAGGGAGACAAGAGGAGAGAGATACAGAGAGACAGAGGCAGAGAGACAGAGAGAGAGACAGAGAAAGAGAAAGAGAAAGGGGGAATACCATATAACGTTGACCACCAAATGCAAGACCGTCTCAAGAATCCCATACCTGGTATTAAGTTCGGGAGTATCTCCCCACCCAGTGTCTGGCTCTAACTAGCGGTCCGCCCGGTATTAACCTAATCCCCCAGTCCTTTTGTGACCATGTCCGGGGCCGTGTGTCTACACGACACTGTGACAACGTCTCTGAGTCCAGTCCTCAGTTCACGTCTCGCTGTAAATCACGTAAATCGTGGGTCCGTTGCGTATTCCCATTTGACCAAGCCCGTTAAGCTTTGCCCCAGAGGGTTTAGCTCCTCCCATCATCTCCTTCGTTTCTTTTAGAGATTTAATTTTATGGAGTCTCCCTGCTGAGAGAAGATATCGTGTGGAAATAAAAATCTGATTAATTTAGACTCATGCATGTCGCAGGAGCTTCTGCTAATCTTCGAACATTGCACCTTGCTGTGACTTTTCAGACTGCATTGGAAATTAACTTTCTTTTATAATATTAATGACTCGTTTGTGTGTGATACTGTCGTTTGTGGGGTGGGTGGCATACAAATAAACCAAAATCCCTCGTTGTCGCAAATGATGGAAACTGGAGAAAATGGACTCAGCTACGTTAATGTGTCTTCGGGCACAAAGGGGGATAGGAATAGCTTTCTGCTCACAGTTTAGTAAAATCCAGGATTAAATGAGATTACCATACATCAACATTAACTGTAAACTGATTATGGCATTAATCTTCGTATTGAACTTTTGGAAACGACCTACAAAGACCAGTTTGTTAGTGAGCAGAAAACCTAAGGTTCTGTTACGACTTTGTTCAAAATAAGCCCCATTATGGTACATTGTATTAAGTGATGGTATCTTGTATCTCTGTGTGGCATGGGCATTCCACGAGCTATATGAGATTGAAACTATGCTAGTTCTGTTATTTGAGAAAGGGACAGAGTTGAAGAAATTGATACACGGATAATGAACGACAAGGGCTTGTTTTCACTGAACCATTATGTCACTAACGTTAAAATGTGTCATTGTTGGGACTGACATCCTATCACGATTACTGTTGGACCATTTCTATTTTAATTTTCCCAACGCCTGATGGTCAGTTGTACTTTGGTGGAATAATGGCAAGTGTTAGTGCAAGTGTGATTTCCAAAATTATGGTGCAAATTGTTTTTGAAAAGATATTGTAAATTGATTGTTAACAAATAGAAAACTACAGGGGCTGGAATTTTTTTCTTTAACATCAAATCATTTTGAATTCTTTGGTAATTATACATGTATTTTGAAAACAGGTCCTTCTGCTTACAAATATTCATGTTTTTCAAACATAGATAATTTCAAACTAATGGGATTCTTGGTACATGTATCATTTCAAAGGCAAAAAGGAAAAGACACCCGAAATGATGATGCAACGTTATGATAAAATACCCCATTCCATTATCGGCATAAAGATATTATTTCCCCTGGCATGCATACGATAAGTTTAGCAAGGATTACTTGCTTTCCCCAACTGTTGCACCGTAGATATACCTTTATGATACTATGAGAGAGACGAAACAGTAACAAAAGAAGAGATTTAGATCTAACAGGAACCTGTGATCAACATGGACACGACAAACACAAATTGCTAACGGGCCTAGAAGTTCCTTTTGGAGTCTCAAACAAAGATCCAATCATTCTTAACGGGACTTTTAGTTATTCCATTCGTCTCCTAAGTTTCCATTTAAGGGGGGACTTAATACAGGGCCATAAACTGACCAATGCGAGTATTTACGACTGGTCAGCGAGGGATGGCCCGAGGTGCACATTAGAGACTGACTATAATCATAATGTAGGAAAATATTATTACAGTGTTCTCAGTATCTCTTAATCGCGTATACGCGTGTATAATACTTTATTACTTTTCTTGCTTAATCTCGTTTATGGCTTAGAGACAGTATTGGTTTTACGGCACACTGCTTCGAACCTAAATATCCCAGGTTCAATCTCCGCTTTGTTTTTCCGTACTGGTTGGTTCGTTGTTAGTATAATGGGCATTTCGCTCTAAGTTCGCATTTACTTTGGGAAAGAATAACTGTCTCTCTCTGTTTTGTTTTATTCCTTAATCAAATGTAGTTCTGTGGGGTTCAATCTCTACCTTTTCTTTGATCCTTCTATATACACCGTTTGTTCATAGCTACCTACATGCAGCGTTGAAGATTTCTCCCAGATAAATAACGACCGACTGAATGAGGTTTAGTTATTAATGATTTATCTCCTGATTTTCTAAAAAAAACAAACAACAAAAAACAAAAAAACAAAACAAAACAACAACAACAACAGAAAAACACATCGGAAAAGGGATCACCAGTTAAGATTCAAACCGAAGACCTGTTCGCCAACCACCAGCGTCCCAGTTACACAGGCTTTGCGACCTGTACACAACAAATGGCATAATTGCGCCGCTTAGCTGTATTTTTAGTTGTTCATTGGCTGTGTGAGTTTAGGATAGAGCTATGACTGGGCACCATTTTCGATTTCCTTCCCCATTGTCTTCGTTCCACTATGGGCCCCGTCATTGCAAGGTTTCTTATGAGCGAAGGTTTAAAGCACATGTGTACTATTAAAACGGAGATATCCACGCTCTGTCCTAACGTCTCAAATGTTCTCAACGTCTCAAGGAAATCCACATGCGGCGAAGGGACCTCAGCGCGGGGTGTGGATACATGGTTAGTCACATGATGCTTACACCGATTCAACCAGCTGAGGCAAAAATATGAGGCGACATGATCAGGGATCGAACCATCAACCTTCCGTCTAAAAACGGGCTCTCTACTCTTAGTAAATGCATACTAGGCCTCTTTACCTTTGGAGATGTTTTGGGAGTAATGCACATTATTCATCAGTACATAATCATTATAAAGAAATTGAATGTGAGCCCTTTTTTTAATTATTTTTTTTTACATATTACCAATGACTGAAGCATGAAATGTAATCAATAAGTTTGTTCTTTCTCTTCTGAGTTTGTGGAGTTCGAATCTCAAGAGAATCTTGTTGACCAAAGTCTCCTAAGTATTCGAGGCGGACCTTACGCAGAGACAGCGGCATTGGTAAATATCAAACGGTATGAGCGGGAATTGAACCCGCAACCTTCCGATTACAAGCTGAAACTCAGTCCTTATTTACTTATAAGGCAATATCTCGGTATTCTGTGTTATGTGTACCTAAAATTAATGGACAAAGCTACTCTCTGTAGTATTATTTAACGTATCCTAAGTTCTCTAAGATGATCCCGGGTCCTGACATTCTGGCTTTTCAGGCATTGAATGGAGTTAAAAGTTGAACGGATGGGATGAAGCAGACAAGACTTAGACAAATTAACGTTGCCCTTTGATCAGTATTTCGATATAGAAGCGTTATTAAAAAAAAAAACTTTCATCCAATTCATATATTGAGTAGGCTGGCCACTGGAATACTTGTGATTAAAACTAAAGATTGAATTTTAAAAATATTTTTCCACAGTATCATTTATTTTGTTTCTTTTTTTTCCGGCATTTTCACTGAAATGCTACTTCTAACCACTGTGGAAAAATACCTTAAAATTCCAGTTCCTCTTACTCTCATTAAGCCTTTCCAAGGCATTAGCGTCATTAGTTTGGCTACCTTTTTCGGCGCCGGCATAAGGATGAGTAAAATAAGACGTCTGGCGACAAAGTCTTGGATTTTAAGATTTTGAGCGAACTTAGTCGACGTTTGTAAAATGAAAACCTATACTGCAAGCCTGTCGACTTGCAGATAGGATTAAATATTGACGACACTCGATATCTCTCAATATATAAAGAGAACGTTGTCTCTGAGGTCAGTTAAGACTAAACTGGGCTGTCTACAGTGGTAGCCAACTGCCCTTGGGGCTTTCAGCCAGACAGTCTGATTTCAACCAAGCTGAACTGGAAGACGAGGTTTTCGCGCTGACCACATTTGCCTTTTCTGTAAAGTCTACACCGGTCAGATCTATCGAGTCTAGTTTCTTCTGATTGAAGTCATGGATGATTTTCAAAGAGAAGGTGAGAGGATTTATGTTAGAGGTGTCGGAGAGCAGTGGTGCAAAGAAAATACTGTTCTTGCTCTGGAGCAAATATAGAAACTGCATTGTATGTTGTAGTAGAGGCAATAGGGAGCCATAGCTGGTGACCAGAGCTAGAGGCACATGCGTGGGATATCACAAAATCATGTGT
This sequence comes from Elysia chlorotica, assembly GCA_003991915.1. Taxonomy (NCBI): domain Eukaryota; kingdom Metazoa; phylum Mollusca; class Gastropoda; family Plakobranchidae; genus Elysia; species Elysia chlorotica. The sequence goes on along the minus strand of RQTK01000220.1, from coordinate 496,482 downwards.
CCATTTTTTAACCAAATACATTTACCTTTGTATGTTGGCAAACTCAGAATAGAGACCAATGTATCTTGGCGACTGGATAAAACTGGATATTAAATGTGTAAATCCAAGTAGCGGTCCTCAATAGCATAAAGTTACCCGAGCTTCCTCCATGATCTCATACAAGTATAGAGTCACGTTAGAAAAAGATTATATTTTCAAATATTATAATAAACAAATGTTTTTTCGGTGGTGGTGTAGATATATATTATTAAAATAATACTTATAGTTTATGATAAATGTCCCGATGATTTCACACATTGTACGTGTATGAGTGGACAAGCTATAATTATTTGTAAGTGACTCTTATAGTTCGATTCTTCTCTCATATTCTTTACATTTTGAAATCCCAATGTTTCTTGAAAAACTCTAACATATTAATATAGGGGTACCGATTAAGACAGTCGGACCGAGCACATGTACCTCCTACAGATTTTCACTCCAAAGCTCCTCAGACTGAGCTATTCTGGCGCCTCGGTTCCTCTTTTACAATAGCTAGATTGGATTCGTATTACATTTAGAAGGACTGTGATTGCCGGGCAAGCTTGTTCAAAGATGTGGGAATTTCGTATATTAAGTGAGGAGAAATAATAGCAGACCTGATTATCTCGAACCGGGACCCACCGTTCGCCGTATATATTAATATTTTTGTTCTAACACCTAGGAGATAGCGGACAACCAAACAGCTTTTGACTGTCGCACAATGGTCCTAACACCTGAAAACAGTTAAAACCTCAAGGCACCATTTTATAGTCAAAGACTGGAAATTCAGTTTCTTTTCAAATTAAAATAAAATTAAACATGTGGTCTGTCACAGACAATAAATTAACAACAACAAAAAACTAATATAGTTCTAAAAAATAAATAAAAGCATTGATGTTTTGAATTAAAACGTGGCTTGTGAAACAGAGACAGCCTGTTGACACTGAGGCCAAAGCGTAAGTTAAGTTGAGAAACCTTTTTTGACGAATCGTACCGAAATTTTAACGTATTCTGTTGTCAAAATAATGGTCGTGTAACACCGCTGTCTACAAGACAATATTATTGTGATCCCTGAAGATTTTTCGCGAAAAGGGGCTACCCTTCTTCTGCTAACCTCTGCGTATTATCGATGTTTTCATCTTCGCACATCATACGGCCCCCTGATGGAGTGTTAAAACCAGCTATAAGTGTCATCTCTTATCTTGATAGACTGAATACAAGGCACACAGTGCGTGTTCGTTAACAGTTTCGCTATCATTATTTACACAGTACACTTCGAATCGAATAAAGAAGAACATGTCCACACGCCTCTCTCTCTCTCTCTCTCTCTCTCTCTCTCTCTCTATCTCCTCTCCCCTCACTCTCTCATTCTCTCTTTCTCTCTATCTATCTAATTTATTTCTCACCATACCCCCTCTACCTCTTACTCTCTTATAATATCCTAACACTTTAAGAACATATTTCGATATGATTAAACTAAACTGTTTTATTTTAGAATTAAAAAAAAAAAGCTTATAGCCGATAGATAAGTTTTCTCACATTTTAACGCCTCCTAGGTCTGAAGAGGTTTCAATTCGATATTTTACCGATCACATTATATACTGTACTGACACCAACCCAATCAATGAAAAAAAGTGCAGAGCTTGAACCCGGATCTCTTGCGTGTATAGGAAGACGATGCTCTAACATCAGAACTACCCCCCCTTCCCCCCACGCCACCCCCCTAAGCAGTGACTTCCGAATGAAAATCCATTTCGCTCTATCTATTGAGCTTCCACCGAATGGGATGTGAGTGACCACGCCATTGACAAAATGTATATCAAGAGTTGCTCTAAGCAGACTGTTGTTCAGCATCCAATACCAACACTATATTGGTGATTAACGTCTGGCAATTTTACATTCTGTCACACAGAGACAGAGCATATTCCTGTCTCAGTCGGTCACATGACACTAACACCGACCCAATATAAGGAGTGAAATCGGACAAATACAATTTTGATGGATCGTGGGTTTCGAACCAGAGACCTTCCGTTTGGGAGACAAACGCCCCACCACTTGCGCCAGTCGGCCCCCAACAGCGTCGCCCCGATCAGGCACTACAGTGTGCTTACTGAAGCTCTTCCGCAATGTCTCCTAAGTTTTAGGATGAGCCTACACGGCGACGGGGAAGATCATACAAAAATTAATCTTGTTGTACCCACCTACCACAGTGTCTGTCGTTCACTCTGGGCCAAGAGATTAGTCGGGGTTATCGTCTAGACACATTTTGCCCATCTTGACATCTGAGGAATGAGCTAACTGAGGCTGACTTCAAATCAGACTGCCGGCTTCTGTCCTGTGATCTTACCATAAAAAAACAAACAAAAACAAAAACAAACTAAAAAAAATAGTCCCATAACTCCCCTCCGGATCGGTATCATGCGATGGTGTGAACGGCTGTGTCTCCGTGTGGCTGCACGTAGAACAACAGCTGTAAGGTTTTGTAAGTTGTGGAACTCGTCGCCATGTAGGATGCTCCTCAGGAACCTCAAAAGCGTCAATGACTATGTAAAGCGCCGAACTAATGGCTCAGTCATTAATGCTCCGCGATACACAGTAGCGATCTAAAGTTGAAATATTGGAACCAAAGTTGTTGTGTATGTCACAGTTAATTATAAGGAATTTTTGAGGGCGTAGAAAATGTTTGTATAGCCTATTGTTCATGTATCAGTATATCAAGAACATAAATTTGGGAGGCTTAGGCGATGATAAAATAATGTTAACTTTTCAGGTAAAACTTGGGGCATAAGTTATGTAATTAAAACAAAAAAAAGGAAAAAAATAATTCGTTATTCTTAATATTTTTTTTCGCATTCTAACACTGATGAAACAAAACAAATCTTCCTTCACACTCTCTCTCTATCTCTGTGTGTTTGTCTCTCTCTCTTTCTCTCTCTCCCCCTCTCTCCTTCTGTCTAACTATTTCTCCCTCTCACGCTCTTGTTACCTTTAAAACCGCTTCCTAAATTAAGGCTGCCTGCTCTGTTTCCAACTACCTCCTTACCTTTTAATTTTATTAAAAATTTTCCGACAAACCTGTCAATGATTTTTTTATTTCTGCATTATGAGTCTGTTTGGGGGATTTTAATCTAGGCTTTCGTACATTGTGATTGTTTGTTAGAAGTGGTGCCAGATACCACAGTGTTGATGTTAATCTGAATTGGCCATCTCTTCATCTATGATTATTTGTGCAACTTTCGTGATTGGGCCGTAAAACAAAACAAAAAAAGATAGCATTTTCCAGGTCTGACTATATTTACATCTCCAATGACACGATGTCTGTTTGTTGCTAAACGGTCAACGTCAGCACAGTATTAGCTATATGCGGACGAGTCCCGAGACTGATGTCTGACAATTTTACGTGCTACCACAGAGAGACACTGTGGGGATAGTGACTCCTGCTCCGATCACATTATACTGACACCGATCCAACCAGTAGGGTATGGAATTGGGCAAAAAAAGCTTTGACCAATCGGGGGTTTCGAACAAGGAACCTCCCGATTGAGAGACCCAATGCTCTACCAGCCCCCTCCCTCGACATAACAGCAGACTAAAGTCTCTTAAAGAGCTGTATAGTTAATCAGAACAATCAATGTCTGTTAAATTGCACTGAAACCGACCCAACCAGTAGGAAACGAGGCGACTCTATCGACAGATCGAACCTGGGAAAAGAGATAAAGCAAAGATTAATAAACCATTCTTAGCGTCTTCAACTAGCTTGAATTTTGTCTAGACATTCCTTCGCCAGAGTATTCACGCAAGTGAGAACACCACCTCACCATATTGATCTTCAGATCTAAAATCAGAATTTGTCTAGCGAAGTTCTTTAGCTTGTGTCTTGTCTCTTAGTCTGAGGAAGATCCTATTTGGCGACAATATTTACTGTAGATCAGACAAACTTTATATCTATTGCACAAAAAGGCAACTCTTATTATACATGTATAATGATTTGGCTTGTTTTTTGTCTCTTAAGTCCAAAGAATATCATACTTGGCGACAGACGCAGAGATCAGACAAACTGGATATCTATTGTACAAAAAGCCACCTCTCATTGATACGTGCGAAATGATTTGGCTTGTTTTATATCTCTTAAGTCCAAAGAAGATCATATTTGGCGACAGACGCAGATCAGACAAACTTAATACCTATTGTACAAAAACGCGTGTCTTGGATAGATAGTCACACGCGACAGTATCATTCACTCCAGACTAGGGGGATTAGTGGTGTCCTCAGGTCGGGGCGCCTAGTGCCCATATGAGGAAAGACCTTGATGTGCCCGTGATGGTGCGGTGGTCCAAAGGTAGAGCGCGAAAGGCTGCGGTTCGATCCCTGTTTTGTGCTGCGAAATTTCCATACGGTACTGGTTTGGTCAGTCTCAGTGTAGTACATGACATTACAATCTGACTGGTCAAGTCCTGAGTATCATATCCTACTCTGCGGACCCGTCGCCAGGACAGAACTTTCTCTGATCAAATCTACGAATATTACAGCAGGCGCCAGATAGTCCAGTCGGTCGTGCTCTGGAATGAAGATAGACCTTTTATACAACATCTTTGGACGAGCAAGAGATCTCAATTGTTTTCCGGATAGAGACGCCTTTTCTTTTATATTAGTGTTAAAATGACTAAACCGACACACACTTAATAAAATACTACTTTTTTACATGTATTTTTTTTTATTGTTGAATGCATTACTTTGTATGATTTTAGAATCACACAGGCATATACCTTTCCAGAGAAAATTCGTGCAGCACAAAGATGTCTATTTATAAATAATGTCCCCCCCCCCTCTCTCTCTCTCTCTCTCGCCACTTTATAGTTTTTTCTTTTTCTAAATTAATATTTTTTGTTTCTCTTGCTTTTGAAATTCTGTTAAAAATGACTCTAATCATAGGGTATTAAAAATAAAAACGGTGCTTGAACAGAGACAAAAAATCAATGCAAGACGCAATTGATAATATTTTATTTGTTTGAATATTACATGACTTTGTATCTCCTGCACGGTTCTCCGTCAGTCATCTTGGTAGAATTCTCTTCATAAGCCCTAATCATTCAAATGGCACTACATTTGCGGCCGGTCTCATCCTCTCTCTGTGTAAAAGTGTAATTTTTCGTCTCCTAAGTCACTACCAATATGGTGTTATGCTCGAAGCCAGGCGCCATAAAATTATTCTTTTACGTCACCATTTTGTAATCCAACACCCAGTCGGCGCCACACGACCAGTCCAACAGCTGGACATACCATTCCGTCGCTTCTGACTCCGCCCTTCTCGGCGGTTCCCCTTCCGTCCGCTTGTAGTTTCCACCCGTTATCCCCCCTTCCCTTCACCTCCGGCGCACACTTGGAGGCGGGGCCAAAGCTGTGTCGCTGTCAGTTGAGCACGAGCGTAGGCGGGGCCAAATGCTGCTGACAGACCAACAGAGGCTGAGAATCGACGCGAGGTAGCGACGTGCTTGTTGTGAGGTGAGAAGAAACACGGCGCGTTTTATTTCCCCGACACTGTTTTCCGATTCGGTGTGGAAACCTCAGTAGCTCGATTCATAACTTGTAAAGTGCTTCAATCACTTAGACTACTGACCCTCGTTCTAGTCATGATGAATGTTTACATTTTATTAAATGACCAGTAGGTAGCAGTTTAGTTTAGATGCAATCTTTAGTGTGATGCACACCGCTTGGCTGATAGAGATTAGAATCTAGACTAACCTTAGTAAAAAGATAACCAGAGAGTTTCATGTGCCAGTGCCTGCTTTGCTTGCGAAAGGATAACAACTTGTTCTCGCGCTGCTCCTCTCTTGGATGAAGTCAAGTGTTTGCTTCGAGTGCGTTGTTATTTTCTGCGTTTTTATTTATCTCAGTTTATTTTGTGCAGTGACTTAGCGTCGTTTTAACTTACAGTGGTTACATTTATGATAAGAGCTAAAGAAGAAAACCAAGAAATCTTTTAGAATATCTTGTAAATTAAAATGTGTTAGACTTACCAATAATATTGACTTTAAGTGAGTGATAAATCCTATATTACCAAAGACCCTGCAGGTAATTTTGTTATTGTGTTTCAAAACGTCCTTTTCAATTTTCTATGTTTACTTTCCAGGAACTGTTAGAAAATATTTTCTTCGACTAGCTCTTGATAACATTTCCAACTCAATATTGTAAAGACGTATCATTATAATGACAGTGCAATATAATGCCAATTTATACACTATCTTCGGAACTCTTGAGAATAATATTGGCTTATTTTCATGTGCTGTGAAATCTGAACTCCGTCTGATGGTATTCCCTAGTCGACGTTATTGAACTCATTTTTTACAACTGGACTATATAGATCTACTGTTGATAGTAGATCCTTTGATTTACTAGAGGCTACTGTCACCATGATTCCTGTGAAAATCTCCGTGTGTCGTAAGAGTCCGCGATTTTACTTGTGCCAGGCATGGATTGTAGTGCAGCTTGGAGCGCACCGAAACGCACCCTGTCGCATTCGCCGCAAGTTGATCAAGGCAGCAGGTAAACAAACCTTTACTAATACTAGCCACCCGTCACAGTTTTAGGCTAAAATTGTTCGATTTTCACTCGATTATATCTTTAAACTTATCAGTATTTTAAAAAATGAAGCCTACGAGTCGTCTTCATACTCAGAAAAACAAAACAAAATAGAAAATCATCCTTACTCATACGTAGGCCCTAATGTGTGGGGACCCCCCCCCCCCCCAACCCCCGCTATTATTTCGTCTATTACTCACTCTCACATTCTTTCTGTCTCTTCCTATAGATGTCCTTCTGTGTCCCCTCTGTCTGTTTCAGTGTATCTTTCTCTCTCTCTATCTCTCTGTCTCTCTCTCTCTCTCTCTCTCTCTCTCTCTCTCTCTCTCTCTCTTTCTCTCTCTCTCTCTCTCTCTCTCTCTCTCTCTCTCTCTCTCTCTCTCTCTCCCCCCCCCCTTTTTTTTTCCTGCGTATTTGTACTTGCCAGTCTCTTTCTGTGTCACATACTCGTTGTCAATTATTGTCCTGTCGGAATGTGACACCGCGATTTTTTTTTTTTTTTTTTTTTTTTTGTGCACCATGAAGCAGGTGCATACAGTTCCATCCAAGAGGAAAAAAAAAATTATGTTACACGCTTTCTGCTGCTATTTATAAGAATCTGTTGTTACGGAATGAATGACAGCACACGCCCGTTACGGTTGGCGGACCCCGCTTTTACTGTACATTCCTGGGCAGATTCGTTCTTGGTCTTTTCAAAGATGCCTAACAGGCAAAAGTTGATAAAGGTTATACATACTGCAATTGAATATAATGATCAGAAAATAGAACTATTTCGACCAAGGTTAAAATTAAGGGTCCCTCAATTGGATTTATACACGATCCAATGAATCAAGTTCAGTGCCTTTATTAATTGCAGGTCCTTGAAATAGTAATACATGACAGTAGGTATGCTAGGCCCTAATTATTATGAGGCATATCAAATTATAAAAACAGATAGAGAAGGGGGGGGGGGCGTAGGAGATGCAATCAATCCTTTTCAATAAAAGGTGACTACAAATTTGTGATTCTTTTCTATTGTAAACATTTTTTAACGGATTGTGATGGTCTCCATATAAATAGTACGATGATGACCATTCTAAAGGTTAATGATCTTACAGTTCATTCTATAACAAAGATACAGTAATTGAATTGTAGAGCACGCTCGGTAAGCGCGACCCAGGTATCTAATTTATTGTAATGAATGCATGCCATGGTTCCATGGACCCATGCAGAGTGCCAGGCGTTGCTGCTTCATGCATATACAATGTATTGCGGTCTATAGACTACTCTCTCTCTCTCGCCCACTCTAGCGCCCTCTTCCCCCCCCTCTCTCTCTCTCTCTCTCTCTCTCTCACTCTCTCTCTCTTTATATATACATATTTATGCACACACTTTTTTCCTCCTTTCTCTTCTTCTCTGTCTCTGTCTCTCATTTTCTCACTGCATCTCTCTCACATACACGGTCTGAATTAAACCCCCCTGTAGGTTCTACAGGGAAATTGGAAACGGTCACAGTCCCGAGAAATTCTCACGATGTAAATTTATGCAGTAGGCTACATACACGCCTTTGTCAATGAGAGAATAGATTGTTGTTCCTCATGAAGATAATAGCATTTTTACAGGTTCTGTTTGTTTTCGTTGTCTTTTGTTGTTTCTTTTGTTTTGTTTATTAATTAAAAAACAATCCACCAACAGCTCTAACTAGCTGCGTATTATGTATCAAAATACGGAATGAAGTGAAATTTATAAAGTTTTAATTAGTTCAATGGTTTTAACTCATCCCGGTTTATAGGTTAAATTGTACGTGTACTTTAAAATCTTATTAGGTCTCTTTCATTGCATTAGAGAACTGTTTCTCTAGTGGGACTAGCCTTCATTTGCAAGATATTTTATTAACCAATGCTCTTCTCCGTTCCATATTTTTAATTTCAAAGTACATAATTATATATATCCAAGGTACACGCACAATTTTCTCTCACGCTAAAGGCCAACTCTGATCTTTGTGCATGTACATCGTCAAGAAACGCAACTGCTATAATAACGCGATTATGTACTGCATTACTCCCCTTGTTTTTATATTTTATCTTTAAAAAAAAATACCCCCCCCCCTCCCCCCT
>RQTK01000220.1:388849-487755 GCA_003991915.1 Elysia chlorotica | reverse complement strand
TCTCTCTCTCTCTCTCTCTCTCTGCCTATCTCTAGAGCCCTGTCTTCTCTCAGACCTCCCCTCTCTTTCCCTGGCTCCCTCAGTCCGTTTGTCTTTCTCTGCAAGTTTGTAAGCCCCTAAAAATTCAAGCCTAAATTTATAGACTCATCGGTTCATTATATACCATATTAACCAATTATATGTATATGTAATTCACAATTTCCTAACGCATTCCCTAAAACAAGCCTCCTTTACCATGATTAATTCATCGTTCGTTACACATAATTATGAAAGCTATTAGTTCATCTACCGTCATCTTAATTTTAAGAGCAATAATTGTTAAAAATTTATGTTCGAATTGTACATTGACAAACGGTCACCAACGTTTCCACTTTTATCCGAAACAAACATACGAAACAAAATAATGAAATATTTAAAAAAAATCGTTGTACATGATCCCATAGTTCGGAATATGTTTAAAGCTTCAACAATGCCAACGTAACCATCGGGAAAAAATGATGTGATACATAATTATATCTCTAGAAACGTTAATCCAGATAAAAGAGCGTTGTTTCAAGTTTTAAACCTTAGCCCCCCTTCCCACGCATATGTGTGGTGAAAATAAATGATTATCATCTCTTGGGTAAGTCAGTTCTTTGTAAATTTTCCTGTGAGAATAAGAATCTATCCATTAAGTTGGGATGAAAATTAAAAATGTATCCAATAAGTTGGGATTTTTCTTCCCACCAATTATAAAACGAAAAGGACTTAAGAGTAAAACCTTTCCTGAAATTTCTCACAGTTAAATCATGTTTCCCTGGTATGGCTGAGTGAAGCAACACCTTGAGTGTGAAATTGGTGAATGGTTGCTACAACTTCTGTAACAACACTGCCCACACAGCCGCGGCCAGCCGCGGCTGTAACAATCATCGTTTTGTTCAGTCCGCGTGTGATGTGATCAAGTTTTGTTACACGCCCAATCAATGCAACCTCGGGGTGTTGTCATTGGGTTGAATGATGCTGAAATAACATACGACCTTGGAATTAAGGGGGTGCATTCTATCCATCACCTTTGCTGTAGTATCGCCACCTTTCCCTCTGCGCTTTCTACTTTCTTCACAAGGAAATTTTTACCTGCTTCTATTCTCGCCGCCCAAAGCATATGGGGTAGGAAGTACATATAGAGCTCCGACGTATCGTAATGTACTTTTAATAGTAAGAATCACCTTTGTTGCAATCTAAGCTTTTAACGTCCTTGTACTTACTACCCAATGTTTCGTGCTCAGATCCCTTCATCAAATTGAACGCTTGCACTCCGTCTTGTTCTTAGCCTTGGTCTTTACTTCAGTTTCTGTCGTTCGTATCATTTTTTTTCAGCTATAATAATTATTTCCTGCTTATTTTCCGTACCAACTTATCTTTTAGAATATGAAGTTATCCCTGCAAAATTAAAAATGTAAATCGAGAGATCTAGGTCTTTCTTTTTTCTTTTATACGTTCACTCATATTTTGAGCCATGTTTCGGGTATGTAGGCCCTAACACACCATCCCCCATTTCTTACCTTCTTCACATCTCGCGTCCCCATTGTCCTTGGTTTCCGCTTTCCACTTGATTGGTTTAATCATGCCCAGGCTCTGTTGATACCACATCAAGTGAGCCCGTGACAACATCCTGCAGGACTCTCTTGTACCTAATGCTCAGTGTTGCGATGTTAGTACAGTCGGTTTTCTTGGTACGCTGCAACCTTGAGTGTGTATCCGTGTATTGTGTCCTTGTCACAACAATCATTCAGCATCATAGGGTTGGGATAAGCAAGAGGAAATGAAGAGGGTCTTAACATTGTGTAAGTGTTCTGCGGAGGGAAGCAAGAGGAAACACTTGTGGGTTTGTTGTTATGTCCTTTCCCCAAAAATGTGGATCTAGTGCATGTAGCTTGCTTCTCATGGTTTTCGAGACCTTGACTTTCCCACATAAATTTACAATCAATCTTGCTTTTGAAACCCCCTATAGTATTCTTTGTCATTCTGTGCTTAGTCTCTTACCAAATACACTAGGTTGTGTCGATTCAACGATTGCCGTTCGCTTTTTGAGCCGGTATAACATTTCTTCTACAGTTGTATGTGAAGTCTGTGTTCAATTACGTACAAAACATGCCTGTTTTTGTCATTAAAGCCGTCATAATATTCATTAAAATCATCTGAGATTCACCAATCATGTTTTTAAAGCCACTATTGAAAAGGAGTGGGTACAATTGCAGAGGATAATATATCCACTAGAGCTTAGTTTCTTGAGCAGTTAGTGTGCTATTTTCGCAGATTTTTCCCCGTTAAATTATTACTCTTTTTGGTTCTTTTTGCATATGAAATACTTTGGCATGGAGGCAACTCACAAAGTACATAATACGTCTTTATTGTTCCGACGATATACATGTACCTTTCATGTTAATTTTTAGCAATTATCTGACACACGTAGCATGAATAATACATCTTCACGTTTAGTACGAATACACTGCAAACGCCTTTGCAGTCACAAAAACGTATAAACAACGAAAATATAATAATTCAAGACATTAAATAATTATGTGATATAAAAAATATACGTCTTTTAATATAAATCTTTTTAGAAAGATAGCTAGCTCTATTATGAAACAATAAAATACGCGAGCATGATTGTCTAACATTATTACACGTTTTGCCCTAAAGTTACCACCGATACAAGGATGATTATCACAAAAACAGGGGACTGCTATCCATGGAATAATCTATACACTTTTGTATCTTCTGAATTACTTCTCTATTTGCATGATTATTTTTTCGCCTATGGTAAAAAGATGGGCCTTGTCAGACATTGGATTAAAGCTAATAAAAAACAACTAGTGTAACTTTCAAGCATCCTCTATCACTACAAAATTCTTCAGGGAAAGAAAAAAAAATTACTAACGTTAATAATACAAAGGAAGTATATATTCCACCATTTAATATTTTGAAGGGGGCATGATAATTAGAAACCTTTTGCTTTCTTTGAATTCCAATGGTGAAAATGTTCCTTCTCCTTCTTTCCCCCCGGACAAGAGCCTTCTCTCTCTCTCTCTCTCTCTCTCTCTCTCTCTCTCTCTCTCTCTCTCTCTCTCTCTCTCTCTCAAATGTGACAATAATCATGGGGAACAACTCGTATAACAAATTTCCGAAAAAAAAGTTACACGAATTACTCCCCTTTACATGCAGCACTCTCACTGTTCACTTTTCATTGGGCAGAAAACCATTGCTATGTTCTAAAGTTATACCAAGGACAAATTATCTGACGTTAACTTGTGTAATGCCATCTTTTTCTTATCTTTATTTTTTTTTGTCTTTGCCAGATTGGTTAGAGGCTACAATAGAACGCGTGGCTAATTGTAGCAAGTTCCAAACTGGCCAATACGAGGAAGACAAAGAAAACCAAGTTGAGTCACCATTGGCGCAACTTTATTATGATCTTCATAAAGAAATGGTAAGTCAAACTACATGTTCTATGTAATATATAAAATATAACATTGGAGAATGTTAAAACTACACGTTCTTGTAATACCTGACTTGTATCAACCTCCAACCACCACCATTTGAAGTACCGGTACCCGTAAGATAACAGGAAACACCTATACTTAAAGGGCAATTAATACAAAGATCACGGGCTTATCCGATTCTATTTATTAGATTATACCCCTTTACTAAAGCCTGGTTCCATGAAAAGTTTCGAGAGATGCACACTAAACCACAACACGCCTTTTTGTTGTTGTTGTATTTAATTTTTTTTTCCCTTTGTTTTGTCGCTTCTACTACTCTGATAAGACTTTCCTCTATAGAAATTGCCAACATCGATTGGTATTGAAATATCTTTTAGAAATAATAATAATAATAATGATAATAATAATAATAATAATACTACTTTCATAAACAACTGGGTTGAAAAAGAATAAAAAGAATACCCAATAATAATAATAATAATAATAATAATAATAATAATAATAATAATAAATTCAATAACAGCAGCCTTATGATGATGCTCCTTAATTTTTCATAAACAAGAACTTTTAGATGTAGGTGTTAGCGTGTCCTAGACTGGTTTTCAATGCATCAATCTTTTGTGAGTGTGCCTTAGACTGTTTTCAATGCATCAATCTTTTGTGTTAAAAAGCAAATGTTTTTATTGGAAAGTTTCCCTTTGCTTTCAATTTGAACGTTAATTGCGTTTGTCACTTTCTGCTGTTTTCTTTTACTAAAACATCTAGATCTAGATCTAGACTAGATTCTTTAAGCTTACCTCTTTGTGTACGGAAGATATCTAAGTCATATGTCTACACCTGGATCGAAGCTTAGAGGTATAATATGCCTAGATCTAAATCTTTATTATTTTACACCTAGATCTAGATCTAGATCTAATAATGATTTCAAATTGTACAAAAATAGTATTCCAGTCTTCAAAAAAAATTCTAGATAGAGTCAATAAATTGATATTTCAGAGCTCATGATTGGTACTACTATATAGACCTTGTCAAATGAACAGGTTATTGATAACATAAATTTAAATAAATTATGATGATATGGCAAAAAGAGAGACTCATTTTTGTGTGTTCTCTAGACTCTATATCTAGATAGATTTGGACCTTAGATCCATATCTCATCCAATTTTGTACAAAAAAATTAAATCATTTGAATCAGCTTTGTTAGATTGCTTGAGTTAAAAACTGAAAACTAGAATTAAGTCTTTATTTGATCTAGAATCTAAATTAGATTTTAACGTAGATACTCTCTTAACAAGTCATGTTTATAATGAGATATCTTGCTTTTTCTTTGATAATATTTGAACTGTACGTCTACATTGCTATCATCACATATTAACACCAAAGTCCATCATATCTTGAATCTTGAAATCATCTGATGATTTATGCAACTTGTACCTTTTTAAACTCTTTTTTGTTTGTTAATTTGTTCGTTTTATCGATGGAAGGGGTATGAGAAACTAAAGATTTTAATCTTATATTTGGGTAAAGTCACATTTATAATTTTTTCTACAAAACTCTTCACTACATTCTATGCTTAGAACTGATGTCAGGTTAGAAATAATAATTTTCACTCTCTTAAGTTAAAAAAGAATTTTAAAATTCTATTATATTATATTGAAGTCATCTTTCATTTTATTGGGTTTTTTTTAGCCTTTGCATGGTTTGGTTGTTTTTTCTCATTCCATCGTTTATGAAAAGAGAGAGAGAGAGAGAGAGAGAGAGAGAGAGAGAGAGAGAGAGAGAGAGAGAGAGAGAGAGAGAGAGAGAGAGAGAGACTTCTAGAGCTATGATCTGTGAGAAAATGTGAAACAAAATTTGTTTTTCCTAGCAGTAACTTCAACAATTTCGTGTTGCATTTGTGGATTACAATAGGCTATTTTCTAGCCTTGCATTGTAGATATATCCACTAAGTAATACCATGTTTAATTTTGCCATGGAGATTATTTTTCAAATCAAAATATGTTTATCTTTTTGCTAATTTTCTTTAAACTTTTTTTAAAAACTACTTTTATTTTATCTTGTCTGGTCTCTTGTCCCATCCAGTAGTGATTCAATATGGACTCTCTTCTCCGTTTTGTGCTCTTTGTTTTGTTTATTTTTTACGTTTGAATCCAGCCTGATAAATCATATCGTCTAATATCTTCTTTACTCTGTATCCATTTTATATATTTATAAATACAATGAGTTTCTCAGGAAAAGACACCACTTCCGAGACTCACTCTAAATTTTTCCTACCTGTATATTTCTTAGTCAAAGCTGTTTCCCTTTTCGTCCACTTGTGATCTCTCACAACTTAGGAGACAATAATACCCGCATCAGATAGCTCAGGGCGAGGTGTAAAGCCCACTCTAAGGGCAGAAAGCTCCGTTTAAGATAGGGATCTAATTTCTAGATCTAGAGAGAGATGTAAAGCTTGCCGACCTTTTGATCTGGGCAATTACTTGATCCCCCTTTTCTTCATATTAAGCCCTACCTGTTCACCAACAGTGTCATGATATCTTGACTTCAGAGGAGCAGATAACCTGCCCCGATCTGCTCCCCCACCTACCATAGCCGTGGGCAGCCTGGCCTGTGTCTTTAGCCAAGTTGTAACCAGTCAAAAGGGCTTAGAGTGTCTCCAATACTCAGAACCGAGTGGTTATTGCTTCACCTCTCTATTTTGAGGTTCGACCATTATGGCTTAACAATAAACAAGATACAATGGTTAAGTATTGTATATATATTTGCGAGGTCGGAGCGGGACCATCACATGAGGTAATCATAATCATATTGCCTCAGTCTCATCTTTCAAGGGTCTACGGGATCTATATGACTACCGCTTATATTCATGTTGCGTATGATACATAATGTATTAATGTCTAATTGTTCTATTATCACATGATGGTATCCCCGCTCTGTCTTTGTATGACAGCACACAAAATAGACAGACGTTAGTCTCGTGGCCCGTCCGCTATACAGCTAATATGCCAACATTGCCCTTCAAGAAATCGGCTTAACAATCCAATTATCCATTATTGTCTGCGTAATGGTTGAAATAAGTAGTGCCTTGGTGTTCAAATCATTAGGCTCTTATCTTTCCGCCCCCGATCTTTATACCCTGCCTCGAATCCACGGATTTCTTTTCTTCATCTTCTTTTTTCCTCTACATAATTTTTTTCAACGCTCAATGCGAAATGTTTGAATACATGTTTTTTTTTTCCTTTGGTAGTAAAAAAACAACACAAAAAAAACCTTTTCTTATCTTCCTCGAGTCCACTGTTAGTGCTCCCGCCTCCACGAGCCTGAGTGCCTCTTGCTACATCGGCAAATCACTCAACACCTGAAGTAGCTTTCGGGATTTCTCATCCCAACAAGCATCAATAGGCGCCTGAGCTCACGCACGCTACACTGGGTCTGTCTAGTGTGAGCAGTGTCTATTCAAGTAGAGAGAAGAACAAACACTTGATTGTACATTGTGATACGATGGTCCACAGTACCCCACTCCGAGGCTCACCCCTCTCTCAGATAGCAGATTTCGTTTTTAATGTTGTCGACGCTACCTAGTATATACTAATCGACAAGTTTTCAAGTGATGCGTGGACATTTTAAATGGTTTTGTTGGACTGAAAAGCATATTACTATATTATTGTTGGTCAAAATCGTTTGGGCCTGATTCCTTCGCCCCCATTAGAGTGGTGCAATTACACATTGGAAGGGCGAGCGGTTAATATAGAAACCCTGCAAACACAGAAATGCTATGAATTAACCTCAGATTAACAGCCGAGCGGCGAGGGAAAGAAAGAGAGACAGAGATAGGCGCAGAGAGAGAGAGAGAGAGAGAGAGAGAGAGAGACAGACAGACAGACAGACAGACAGACAGACAGACAGACAGACAGAGACAGGCAGACAGAAAAGAGAGAAAGAATGTAATTTGGATAAAGAAGCACACACAAACACATAGTTCAATCAATTTCACCGAATAATCCCTTGTCTGAATTATTTTAACGGATCCAATCTGGAAATTTTAGTAACTGTCAAACACTTAAAGAGCTTTACGTCCTCTGAGTTTCCCGAATTAATATTATGCGAAGACAATCGCCAATTCCGCCTCTGATTATAAGAGTCTTAGCATGGATGCTCTAGCTCTCTCTATCTTCCCGCGGTTCAATTCGCACCTTCCTCTCCACGGCTTTTTGCCAGTCTCACTCTCCACTCACCTGACTCTCCGGGAAAGTGCTGAGCCTCCAGCCTCAAGTTTACAGCCATTTGAAGTCGGAGTCCGCTATCTTGGTTCATCTCACGGGAGGTGTTGTGGACACCCACTGTCCACTTGCCGCACCTTATAATGGCATTTTGTGAGCAGTTGAACTTGAAGCCCTCCCTTCATTGGACTTGAGCTCCTCGCCGACGACCCTTGGTTCTCCAGGCCTCTTATACACTTGCCCTTTAGGCTTAATTTGGAAGGAAATCTCTTTGCATTAATTGACGGGTGGACTAACTGAATATTTGAAAGGGCAGCGTATTTATCTCATCGAAAGATGCTAAGAGTTACCTATCCGCTGATAGTTTTTAGTTTTATTGTGAGATGTTCTCTCATCATATTGATAGTTTCCTTCTCAGTTATTAATTTTTAAACTATAAATAGCGCTTGATAACCCCATGAATGAGGTGTGGCTGTTAAAGAAACCAAGAGGTGTGAATGACAAATGGGAAGAAATGAAAACAAGTGGAGTCAAAATAATGTAGTGACATAATTATATGCCCCATTTTTTTTCTTTTTTCTTTTTGAAGATTGTTGTTTCCCTTCCTAGAGCTTCTTTGGCTTTTTGTGTCCAATTGTACCCTGAATTAGACACGCTGCTAAAACTCAAGCCATGGTTGTTGCTCTGAACCGTAACGAATTGTTTTTTGCTTGGCGAGACTTTCCATTATTCCCTCACCACTTGTGCCAAGAATGTTGCAAGTCTGCTGCATGCATAATAAAGTCGAACGCTGGGAACTACGGCTGGTGGTACAATGGTGTGGTGGATAATAATCTTGAGACTGCAGCTGTTCTAGCAACTCTTTTGGTTTTAGCAGTGGATGGAATAAAAAAAATGAAAGAAAAAAAACTGAGTGGGGAGTGAGAGAGGTGGAAGATTTATGTATACTACTAGTTATTACTCAGGAGATAGAGAGAAAAGCATAATAGGAAGGAAAAGACTGCGCAAATTGTATTGTATGAATTAATAGACAGATATGAGTTTGTGCATGTGGATGGGGACAAAAAGATAACGAAAGCACAGAGAAGAGAAAAGAAGAGCAAGAGAGATGCCCCTAGGACAAGGTTCAAGATGGCTAGGAAGCCGTTTTACAGCCGTTTTATTGTAGCATAGAGATATTTGTCCCCCGAGGCCAACCCATTTACTAATTGATATCTGACGGAGCCACTCTTTGATCTTTGTATTTCGGCGGCAAATGCAATCTAGAATTTAAAACGGTTCTCATAGGACATGTAGTACCGTAGAGCAACCACATATTCATGTCCTGGTCTATTTGTCGTATTTGTGGCAAGTTAACCTTACCCAAAAGTGAGAGTTAAATTTGCTCCAATACTTTATTGGGTGCTTTAAGTGATAAAATTCACTCCACTAAAACTTGTGAAACCCTCTTTCTAATCATGTAATCCAATATAAGGTAGCAGATATAAAGAGTGCTGTTTTGTCAGTATGAGATGTGTTGTCTTTTAATGGAAACTTCACAGCGTCACACGCCTGTCATGACAGTTTGAAGTAGGAATACATACATAGGCCTACATGCATAATCAAGCACCTGAACATTCTTTGGGATCCAGGTGTTAAACATAACTTTATTTTCTAGCCTTGATTGTGTCAAGTTTAAAGGAACAACACGTTTCATCATTCAAAAAAGTTGTAAATTTTGTTTAACGGTCAACGTTCCCAAAACGAAAGGCCGTCACTGAACATGTAATGCGTCACCGTTAAAACATTCAGTGTCAATAGGCAATCCAGAACTGGATCTAAACATTTGATAGCATTAACACTTAAGTATCAAGTAATAATTATTTATACTATGAAATGTGTGAAAAGTCATCGAATTTACATTATTTCGAAACTAAATATCCCGAGCAGCAGGCAAAAAGTACAAGTGTTAATCTTTTTTAGCGCCGCATCCCTGATTGCTCCCTGGTTTTACCCAAGCATGCGCTGTTTTTTTGGTATACCGTTATTTATCACGTACTTTCGATTCGAGATTTCTACACCTGCACTAGATTATAGTTTTCACACTGTTAACTTGACTGTTTGGTAACAATATACATGTACCTGTTTGCATAAACTGAGTCCATCGTCACAATTAATATTCACAGGATGTAACTTAGTCACTTCACACTGAAAGAAATCGAGATGGAGGGTGAGAGAGAGAGATAGAGAGAGAGAGAGAGAGAGAGAGAGAGAGAAAGAGGAAGGAAGGAAGGGAGAGAAGAGCATTATATATTCAAAGATGTACGGATACGCTGATGAGCACTAGAAGAAAAGTAAATACATTGTAAAACAGTGTAAATAAGAAAATCGAAGATAAAGTTAGGTAAAAAGGTATGACTGAAAAAAAGGATCGATAATATATGCTGATCAATTAAGAATATTTACATGAAAAAGTAAAGCGACACATACTTGTTGGCGTGTTAAAACATTTGACTAGATCACCATGATCTTTCATATTGTTAGGTGTGAGATAGACAACGAGACATAGGGACGTCAATTTGCCCATAGTCATAGACAAGTGATGTATCAGCCGCCACTTCTACTTGACAAGCGATGCATCTGATTTCCGGCACGGACATATTAATTGTACTTCGCCAACTCTAAGTCTCTAAGTCGTGTGTAGGGGAGTGGGGATTAGAGGGTAATTAAACGAATCATTGACAGAATTAGCGGTATTGGTATCGTGTGTACAATACGGACACTGAACTGAATCTCGAAACTGTTACAGAAAAATGTTTTGGCATTAATAGTAACGTCTGAGGGCTTTTTTTTTCTTTGAATTGCTTTGCTTTTTTCTTGTCAGATCATAATAAGCATTCTGCGTATAGCAATAGACAACTTCAACAAAGTCTATGACTATGGACAATGATGCATGGTGGTTGGCATCGAATTTTTCCAAAAAATCTCATAACCCGATAATGAAACGCTAAACTCACTTTAAAATATGTGATAAACAATACTACATATTACACACAAAAATGTATCCATTTCACACCATACGCCCCTACATGCTATCACCCAATACCTTTACCAGGTGCGGTGAGAGAGGAGAGCAGACTATCCTTGACACCGAGCACGCTCTACTGGCCATCAATGATCATTACTATTGCTGACCATTGGCTAGCTGGCCATAAAACGTCTCCATAGTTTCAAAATGTCATTAGATTTCCCCTGACATCTCCTGGATCCTTGGTCACAACTCAGTTACAGCGGGCGATGACACGTCCGCTAGCTTTCTCCGACTTCTCAAACATTACACAGGACTGATTGATCCGTTGGTACTGGTCCATTCTCCTATCTACAGTTCGTAATACGGGGAACTGTTAGCGCTATACATCACTTTTCTCTTTTCGAAGCAATCTCTTTAACGACCCTCTTAAAACCTATTTGGCATGATTTTCAGACTCATGTACATAGCACTTGAAATCTCTGGATACCTGATCTCATTTAGAAACCTTTCAGAGCCGTTCATCCAGGAACTATTACATCGGCTTATATAGTGCCGTTGTATCGCGACGTTATTGTCACTCTAAAAATGCAGTCACTCATTAATGAAACTACATTTAGAGCGGGCATGGATTGGGATTCTAATATGCCGTGACACATTTATCTTCGCTACAAAGTTACAGGAGAAAGAACAAAGGGAGTGAGGAAGGGATGGTGCGAATTACTTTTTGGACTCCTTATTTTTTCGCCCAGACCCCAATAACAAGAACATCCCCTGACACACCTCACATTTATTTTCGATTGATGTTTTGCTGAGCTGGAATTAAATGCAAGGAAGACCAATGCCATGTTTCCATGCATTTCAGTAAATTACATATCTTAGGTTTTTGGACACGCTCTACCCTTTGCCAATAGAATATTTAATTACAATTTTGTTTTGTTTTGCGAAACTCAAAGGGATTTTTTAAAATTAAGAAGACTATTAAATATGTCAAAACACTGATTTTTGGGCCATGGCAGTCATTTTTTAAGCAAACATACTGTCCACAGTCGAGTGATAACTTCAGCGCTTGTCATCTAAAAGTTAAAAAAAAAAAAGACAGGGACTCGTCATGTTCTGTTATTGACTATTCCTTCTTTCTCTCTCTCTCTCTCTCTCTCTCTCTCTCTCTCTCTCTCTCTCTCTCTCTCTCTCTCTCTCTCTCTCTCTTTCTTCCCGCTGTGTCCGCGCATCTCTTCCCAGCCCGTCACCTGTGTCTGTGACACTGTTTATGACCCACAGACAGCTCAGTCTGGATACACCGCACTGACCACCGCAGTGTTCCAGGTCTTGACAAGTTGTGCCCTGTGACGCAACGAGATCACTCCCCCAAATTGATCCCCGAAAGAGATCACTCCCACAATTTGATTCCCGAATGAGATACACTTTACATGTACAAGGCCCCGAATTTGGTACACAATCACATAACGTACCTGTATTCAGTGACAGAAGACGAGGCAATCATGCATGACTCATGCTTTAAATTCATTTTTGTTGTTGATAATTTGTATCAGACCTCGAAAGCAATAAGAACAAAAAATATGATCGATCTTTAAATTGTCTTTTCCCCCCTTTAAATTGGTAGTCAATAGTTATATGGACACATGTGTAGGTACAACTCTGTTATATATTTACAAATAGAGACACAATATGTTTTACAATCTACTGTTACGCATAACCCAAAAAAATGATAGTGATATACGAATCACTACAGACACTTTTAAACATCACGTAAGAGACTAATACCAATACATGCAGTATTAGTTTAAACCCGCAGTGATCATATTTTATACATGTACAGTCATTATGAACCAGAATGCAATATATAACGAAGAATCTTTTCTAATTATCTTTGATTAGTTATACGTCCTGTACCCTTCTGCTGGGCTCGAGGAGAGCCTGTAGGCGAACTGGCGCTATCATGATTATACTTCCCCGATGATCAGAGAGATCAGTAGATAGCTTGCAGTATGTAAATTTATCTAGTCTTTCTGCTCGAGTGTGTCTATGCATGAGAGACTTCACTCTGCACTGCCCCTACTCTCTTTCCCTCACTATCCATTTCTCTCTCTCTCTCTATATGTCGCTCCCCCTTTTCTCTCTCTCTCTCTCTGTTTGGCTCTCTGTCTGTCTCTCTCTCTCTCTCTCTCTCTCTCTCTCTCTCTCTCTCTCTCTCTCTCTCTCTCTCTCTCTCTCTCTCTCTCTCTCTCTCTCTCTCTCTCTCTCTCTCTCTCTCTCTCTCTCTACCTGTCTCAGTGTCTGTGTGCCTTTGTTCAGCCTACACCGCCTCCCTCCACCTTCCCGCCCGCTATCTGATCAAGCTGACCAGTTGAGCCTCAGACGTTGTGCAATGTTGTGTGATAGCCGTTCAAGCGAGGCGTGTCAGAGTCGGACCCCCACTTTGGCATCTGGCCGTCTACACACTCAGGTTTGGGTAGCGGGGAGAAGGGGGTTCGGTGGTAAATGTGTGTGTATGTTTGTTTGCGTGCGTGTGGGAGAGAGAGAGGGGGGAGAGATATTCAGAGACGGACAGCAAGAGAGATAAAGAGAATGGGAGGATAGAGGCCAGAGAGTAATTTCAGAAACAGATAAACAAAGAGATAGATATGAGGAAAACGATTTAAAGAGATTTGTATACCTTTCCTCCCTTAGTCTTCATTGAGAAAAGTAGCATACTTCCTCCTCTCCCTCCCATGTATCATGTTTAGTACATGTATGTTTACGCACGGGTTGGTGCGTGTATTGATTGGTCAGCCTCTTTAGTGTTAGTGGTTTGTGTAGCTAAACAATGTACGGTCATGCCCTCCAACCTCCTCCCCCAATCCCTTCACTCCCTCCCTCCATCCTTCTCCTCTTGCTCGCATCTCATTTCACCATCTCCCCTCCTCCCGCTCTACCGCTCCCACACCCCCTCCTCCTGGCTGCAATTTTCGCATGCTCCCTTCGCGTCTGATTAGCCCGCAGCTTATCAAGGCAGGGGTGACCAAGGGGAGACCACTCGGGCTCTTGGTAACTTCCGACACGCCGTGCGCTCGCGGAGGGAAGTATGAACTTGGTCGATATTTCTTCCTGGCCAGACCGCAGACTCGACTAGTCCACTCATTGCCCAACGGGACGGCTCCGCCTCTATCGTGTTGTGATTCATTTTGAGCCAGCTCTTGGTCTGAGCTCGGCCTGTCAGCTGCTTTACCATTGAAAATTAAGACCCTAGATTTAGACATTGTTCTTATTTATTTAGTCAAAAGTGTAGTAAAACGGCCAACAGAACGGATTTTATTCATTTTATTGCTGCGGACATAACTTTGACTTGTGTTGATTGTTATAGATTTGCGCATTGGATTTCAGTTTTTCAAAGTGCTGACCATCCTTCATCAATAATTTACATTGAAACCTTTTATCGGATTCCTGTGTAGCTCGCAACAGTTATAGTATAGCCTCTACAAAGCATTTTACAAGTTCAACCCGCTAGACATATCCAACTGAGCCCCATAGTAAGACACACTGCCCGAGGTAGATCTCGACCTAAGTAAGGACCTCTTTCAGACCACTCTCTGTGAACTGCGAAACCAAAACACATGGCTGTGTGAGAGTGTTGTTACCTCGGTGTGTTGACGCTCAGACACGGCAATATTTTCGCTCTTTGACTCTGAGTGGAGGATCTTCCCAACGTTCAGAAGTTACATGGTAGATCT
Source organism: Elysia chlorotica (assembly GCA_003991915.1). Taxonomy (NCBI): domain Eukaryota; kingdom Metazoa; phylum Mollusca; class Gastropoda; family Plakobranchidae; genus Elysia; species Elysia chlorotica. Next base: position 473,315 of record RQTK01000220.1, on the reverse strand, counting down.
GTACTTTCACATTCGCTGTTTTCATATGTGTACCATCCCCAGTATGGGAAATCGACAGTGACATAACAAACATGACATTCCGTGAATCCTTTGGATTGTTTTAGAAACTTTTCCCAACAAAATTTTAGATCTCTTCCAAGTGTTTTACTTTTAACTCCTTGTTTTACGCAACCTGGTACATTTTAATAACAAAAGTTGACATTAAACACTTTTCTTCCGGGATCTGCATAGGCCAAGAAACTAATATTAAACTTGTGTTGTTAGTAGTGTTACTAAGTCTTCAAAAAAGCTTTGAACTGGATGGATACTGCTGCTGTTGTCAATCGAAAAACCAAACACCATTGTCATTGAAGAACCTAAATCAGTGCCAACTAAAGACCATAGTCAAGATTGTATATCACAAACAAAACCAAGATAGGAGGCAGATGGTGTAAATTTGTACGTACAGTCTTCAGATTTGACAGAGAGAACATACGAGGATTTAAAGGTATTTCACAACACCTTTTTGACTCAATACTAATTTTTCATTTACTAAACAACATACATAATGTACTTTACATCTTCTGATTTTTATCATCAACATTTTGCAGATGTAATGCGCCATTTGGGATTATGCTAATGTAAAACTACCATCTATCTAAGAAAAATTCGCCTGTTAACTTTCATGTTCTTGAAATATACTTATCACACTTCGCCGATAAAAGTTTAAAAAAATAATATTCAGGCATGTATTGTTTGTATCTTTAGAGTAGAGCTGTACTGTTGAGTAATTCTTCTAAAACTTTCAAACATTCAGGCGAGTTATGTCGTTTAGTTTTAAAATCATTTTTGTTATTTTCAATAACGTTAAAAAATATTCTACTCGCTAACTCCAAGAAAAGCTAAGAATAATATATTATCACTTATAAATATTCATATTTTGAACCAAAATCTCGTTATCGTTGGTACCTTCTATTCCAAAAGAGTGAAATTATAATTGCGTAATAAGGAAGTTCCTCTCTTACTCAGCCCATACAATACAACCATGTAAACTTTTGCAATGCATAATAATTTAGCTACTTTTGTTCATATCTAGTTCTCTGTTTCGATCTCTTTCTTTTGAAAGCCTCCTCTTTCAACTTTTTACACTTTTCATTGTAGTACATCTATTATTTAAAGTAAAAAAAAAAAAGTTGAAACAGATAGAAGAAATAGAGAAGATAAGATATTTATAACTTTATTTGTCCTTTGAAGACACGTTTGATGGTGCGTATATTGAACAAAACAGTACAGTATTACACATCAATACTCATAACATCATCCATAATAATGATGATGATAATAATAATAATAATAATAATAATAATAATAATAATAATGATAACTTGTATAGCAACTTTTACAAGAGTTTAATTCCGCTAGGCAGAAACGACTTTGTGTACACTGTAAGGTCCTTGGTCTCCCCGATCGCTCAGAAAAGCATACCTGGTTATAAAGAGGATGTTTTTCATCTTTTAAAATTGAAACATTCTTACTTTGACATATTGTATAGATGTACATGGGGGAAATATTCTCCGGGTTTGCAAACCTTGTTACATTGGGAGATAATTTTGTATAGTTTACAAGAGATCAGAGCGAAACAGACCATCCTCGCAATGGACCTATGGGCTTATTTAAAGTTTTACATGCATTCCCTTTTCTTCTTTTGTTCTCCCCCCCCCCCCCCCCCCCCCCAACATACAACCGTGCTTAGTCTCGTTTAATTTGCCCATAAGCAGTTATACATTTTTGTAATGTGCGTTACAAGAGTTAATGTTTCTTTTGTCCACGATTTAACATTACTTTCCGCGATCAGCGACATTTATATGTAGGCCCTACCTGTGTATCTGAATGCGCAAAACTCACATTTTAAGTTACAGGGGAAATGTTGCGTCACTAGGGCGTAATTAGAACGTAATAAATGGTTTGGTTTTACCAGAAGACTTAACTTCTATATGTTTAATTCGTTTTTATTTTTTTTTTTCTGTTTTGTTTTCATAATTTTTCATGTGAATACACATTCTAATAGTTTTTGTTCTAGCTTGGCTTTAGCATGATCAGATAATATCACTTAGTGTGCAGTTCTAAGTGTTTGGTTTACGTCCTTTATCTTATTTTTTTCCTTCTTTTTTGTGGTTGCTGCATGTGTTTTTTTTTTTTTTTTTTTTTTTACTTCTGAAGCATATCGATACATGTACAAGCATTTAGAAAACGCCACGATTATTCCGCCGAGTTAAATTGCACTGCTAGCTATAAATCTGCCAGCACTGTAAAATATCACTCTCTTTCAGATGCGCCCCCCGCCGACCTTTGTTAATACCATTGTATCTTGCTTGAGCTTAGGTTGAGCTCTCTATTTATGTTCACCATGGCTTTTGACCGCCTACTCGTAATACTTGAATGGGTGGGAGCGTGACGTCAACCACTGATTGCGCTTTCCACGTTGTCTTTATTATGGCTTGTAGACGCGTCAGTCCTCCCATCTATACTTGTCTACACCATTGAAACTATGTATACATGTATTGTGTAGTTATAAATTGTACATGTCTGTCGAAAATGTGTAGGTCTAAGCACTGCCCACAAGAAATCTGTGTGTACAATACAGTTTCAGTGACCACTGACCAGGCTAATTTGTCCGGTTCGGGGGTCCGGCTGTTGGCCATATATTGGCTGGGATTGTCGTGTATTGTTTGGCCTGGCGACTTGGCCTAGAGAGATGTATCTGCCCAGGTTCCGGCCCCCTTCAGGTGACACGACTACTTTATTGATGTCCGGCAGGCTCCCCTCACTCCTGGCGGACAGTGAGCGGGGGTCCAGGCGCCAGGCCGGGAAAATGTCTCCACGTCGTTGCGTTGCTATGAGCAACAAATCTTATATGATAAAGGTCTGGTCCGATTCATTTATTTCTTATCTTTCGTTTTTCTTTCTCCGCATTGTGTATGCGTCTCCACTGGCTGTATCGGTGACAGTGCATTATTTTGTATATTGGAATCAGCCAAATTTGGCATCTCGTTCTGACGTCGTAAATGATCAACTTTGAGAAGCCAGGAGACGGTTAGAACTAGACGAGAGACTAGCTTTCTCTAACTTAAAAAAGGCAATTCGTTATTCGTTAACCAAGGTTGCACCAAACGTGGATAATATGTGAGCGCTGGTTAACGATTATGTAAAAAACGTATCTGTAGGACGTTATAAATTCCATAATGCAGGTATGTACATTGCTGCAATCGTAGATTATATGAGCACGGAGGAATACTAGATATTTTGTTAAAGATTCCCGCCCAATTCATACGCAAAATCATTTAAATACGCACCGTAGGTCAAACCAGGTTTCATATTCTCATGTTTCGCTATTGTAATTTATGGACCAGTCGTGATAAATGCTACATTCATGTGTTACAATGGATTTATATCCTTCTACGTGGTTTTATGCTCGGGTTTTCTTGATTTTACCAAGTTATTGTGTATGATTGTTATGCAGTACATATACCCGTGTTATTGTATTATATCCACTCCGGACCATTTAACGCTTTACAACTATGGAGGAACGTTCACCCCTTGACATTAAATGGCGATACATCATGGGCCAGTCTCTTTGATGTTTGGAGTGTAATCTGAACTCGGCAGTTCTCGCTGGTATCTCGTTTCACAAGATAACGTCCGACCCCGTGACATAAACTATTCATACCTCAATTGTTATAATAACAATAGTATTCCAACTGATACAATAAATGAATTAAGCGTGTGTTAAGTTATAACAGTCGGAGCTTTGATATGTACGTGTATACGATTTAGACAGTTAATAGGCATAAGGAAGAATTAGTGGAGCTAGTCCGAATATTAAGTACACTGTGCGCCATCGACGATCAAAAGAACTAGTCTTACTATCGCCCTTTATGACCCCCACTGGAGTAAAAGTGCAGGTGAACTGGTTTCGGTTACTAGGTCTGTATCGTTGAGGTTGAAGTTTTATAGGCACATTTTTCTTCAATGGAGTGTTGATTTTTTAGGCTGATGATTTCTATAGTTACACTAGATAGTTCTACATACCTTTACACGGAAATAACGATGACACGGTGTTCATCTTAAGTATTGTTTTTTTTTTTTTCGAAGCTTTACGTGATGGTGCAGATTTCAGGTAAAGAAATGCTTGATCAGTTTCAAATTCAATTTAGCATCTTATTGTGGTCTTCTTTTGGTTTGTGAAGCTTACCTTTCGCACAATCTTCATTGAAGGCATGGAACTATGTTTTAATGGGTTTTTTTTAGCATTTAAGTTATGTGAAAGAGGTCTAGATTGAACGATACAGTTTCAAGTATTACGTTAATTTTTTTGTATTTTGTCGATTTTGCTGCGAATCAGGATTGTATGTCTTGCAACATGTAGCAATTTTGCTCTTGGAAGACCAAGCAAGGGACTTGCCATTCTATGAATTTGCTGCGGGCGATTTGCACCGAAACCCTTCATACAGCGCATTATTCACTCTGCTGATTCACGTCCGAGTGGCGTGTCAGTCTCATTGAATATCACTGTTGAGGCCTCTCTGAGCTGCTCACAGCGGTCATCCCGAGTGGGCTGGCAGGGCAGGGTGCCTCAGTGTGTGAGTGGGCGGGTGAGTGACGGTAGTACTCACGGGCGAGACTGGCCGACTCAAGCCTGGGCTCGAGTGCGCGTGTATCACGATTATTGTCTGCGGTGTTGACTGACACGCGCCTCCAGGGGTCGTGACCTGTGGAGGTACTCACTCCCCTCGACTCTCTGTCTCACCTGCCTGTCTCCCCTTTCTCCGATCCTTTCTCTGATTTCGCGTTGTTTATACGTGCTCCGAGGATAAGCTTACGCTGGTATCAGTGCAAATCCAAAAATTGCCACGTTACCAGATGAACACTCGTGTACGTTTACATGTTGAACTTGAAACTAGTTGTTCAACAAACCCCTTATTTCAGGGTTGTTTCACGTTACCTTCTAATCTCACAATAGTCAAATTTCGTGCTGGGTGGAGCGAGTGCAATTTTCACAAATAATTATTGTGAATCTGTCTCTGTATGCCCTGTATGTTCATATAAATGTAGCCATTTAAAAAAAAATGAAAAATGAAATATAAGTTTTACTCCTCAGACATGAGTGTGTGGTAGGCTTATGTTTCTACATGAAACTTGAATAACTAGAGAAGGTGGAGATACCATTTCTGTGATAAGTGAAATTGATCAATATTTACCCGCAAACGAAATCTGCAGGAGAGCGCTGTTCCCTTTTAACTATTTTCTTGTTGTTTTTATAGTAATTTAATCTCATCGAATGTAAAAGTTATTGTAGTTTTAGATTATTTTAAATGGCTCCTTTGTCAAATTATAAATGTGACTAGTCTTTGACCCCTATGCTTATTTCAACATCTTTTCATTTAAAAAACTATACATGTATTTTTTATCATATACACGGTATATATATCGCTGAGAGTCGCTAAATCTCTTGTCACAGCACCAACGCTTTTGAACCCAACTTGCGCTCGCTTCAATCATTTTCTCTTACCCTCGCGCTGTACAGTGACCGTCAGTTCTGTCCAATGTCCCCTCGCCGCAGGAAGCTGACCATCACCTAGTCCGGTGTCATTGTTCCCGGCCTGGGGCGCATCATTCTACACCGGAAACCTTTACATCACAGCCTCTATTTCCCGCGAATAAGACTGGCAACTCAGGCATTGTAGTCAGTTATGTTTTACTGTGTTTTTTTTTCTGGATTTTTTTCTGTCACAGTTCTTGTAGTTTTCGATGATGTGAGCTTATTTCTACTCAATCTTTGAGTATACTTTACTTTTTACAAGCCGTGTTAGACAAGCAGTAGACATTGTGAAGTTTTCTGTCTTTTTGTAAATTGATTCGTGTATTTGGTTATTGCATGCTGTAAGTCTTTCTTCTATCAATTTTTCTATATCCATTTTCCCTCCCTCCGCCTTCCTCTCTCTCTCTCTCTCTCTCTCTCTCTCTCTCTCTCTCTCTCTCTCTCTCTCTCTCTCTTTTCTTCCCCTCGACTCTCTGTCTCACCTGCCTGTCTCCCCTTTCTCCGATCCTTTCTCTGATTTCGCGTTGTTTATACGTGCTCCGGGGATAAGCTTACGGTGGTATCAGTGCGAATCCTAAAATTGCCACGTTACCAGATGAACACTCGTGTACGTTTACACGTTGAACTTGAAACTAGTTGTTGAACAGACCCCTTATTTCAGGGTTGTTTCACGGTGCCCTCTAATCTCCCAATAGTCAAATTTCATGCTGGATGGAGCGTGTGCAACGTTCACAAATAATTATTGTGAGTCTGTCACTGTATGCCCTGTAGCCATATTTCAAAATAAAATGAAATATAGGTTTTACTCCTCAAACATTAGTGTGTGGTAGGATTATGTTTCTATATTCTCATAGTGGTGAGACCATAATCTGTGATAAGTGAAATTTATCAATATTTACCCGCAGATATCCTTAAACAAATAAAATCTACAGAAGAGCGCTGTTCCCTGTTAACTATTTTGTTGTTTAAATAGTAATTTAATATCATTGAATGTAAGAGTTATTGTAGCTTTACACGATGTAAATGGCTCCCTTGTCAAATCATAATTGTGACTAGTGTTTGACCGCTATACTCATTTCCACACCTTTTCATATTAAAAACTATACATGTATTATCATATACCCAGTAAATATATCGCTGAGAGTCTCTAAATCTCTTGTCACAGCACCAACGCTTTTGAACCCAACTTGCGCTTCCTTCAATCATGTTCTCTTTCCCTCGCGCTGTACAGTGGCCGTCAGTTCTGTGCAATGTCCCCTCGCCACAGGAAGCTGACCATCACCTAGTCCGGTGTCATTGTTCCCGGCCTGGGGCGCATCATTCTACACCGGAAACCTTTACATCACAGCCTGTGTTTCCCGCGAATATGACAGACAACTCAGGCTTGAGTTAGGTTTTACTGGGTTTTTTTTTCCTGACACAGTTGTTGTAGTTTTCGATGATGTGAGCCTATTTCTACTCAATCTTTGAATATACTTTACTTTTTGCAAGTCGTGTTAGACAAGCAGTAGACATCGTGAAGTTTTCTGTCTTTTTGTAAATTGATTCGTGTATTTGGTTATTGCATGCTGTAAGTCTTTCTTCTATCAATTTTTCTATATCCATTTTCCCTCCCTCCGCCTTCCTCTCCCTCTTCTCTCTCTTCTCTCTCTCTCTCTCTCTCTCTCTCTCTCTCTCTCTCTCTTCTCTTCCCCAGGCAATTTTCTAGAGCTAATAAAATGCCCGAAGCTTTTTTCGACCACTTCTCATTTTTCTCAGACGGTTTGTGGTCAGCGTCAGGGCGTGGCATCACCAACCAAGACCAAACAAAGAGTTACCTGTCTTCAACGTTTCAGTATTTCCCTTATTCATCTGCACACCTCATCCGTGAGGGCAATACACCTACCATATTGTCCCACTAAGCTCGGTGTCCCCAGTGTTCTCAGACCCCTGCCGTAGTGCCATCTTCCCCATCGCTAGGTGACAGCTAAAGTCATCAATTAGGCTAGGTGTCCCACGGTAAACCCTAGACATGTCACAGGGAGATGCTGCGCGTTCGGGATAGAACCATAGACCCCTGCCTGATCTATTCACTTGATCGAAAAAGTCTATTCGCTTTTGTTGGTCTCTCTCTTTCGTCTCTGCAGCCTCGTCACCTACTATTGGAGCTGTGCTCCTTAATAAGCGTTGGTTATGAGGCAGCAGTTAACACCTGAACATAGATCACCGTCTTCAGCTTTGTTCGACCTGTATAACAAGGGAAAGTTGATTTTCTCTCCCCCCCCCCCTTCTCTCCCTCTCTCTCTCTCTCTCTCTCTCTTCCCCTCCTCATCTCTCTCTCTCTCTCTCTCTCTCTCTCTCTCTCTCTCTCTCTCGTTAAGAGTAAGAGGCGCCACATCTGAACAGCCACCACGCACTGAGGGGGTCATACTTTGGCGTTTGATTAAGTCATAGCCGGCGGAAGTATTTTCTTTCTTTAGCACTGCATCGGTAGAAGCTTAGCGGTTTTATACGTGAATCCGTGTGCTTAGATGGTTGCTGACAATCATCTGCAAACTATTAGACGTCTCTTCCGGCTCATAATTGGAAATCTCCTCAAAGAATCCAATAGACTATCTACGTTTTGGTTTAAATACTGCTATCACAAAAACAACATAAAGAAAAGCTTCGGTGGCTTCAGAGTAGACATACAATGGCTATACATGTATCTTTAGTAATAGTCGCGGTTGGATTTGCAGTATCCAAATGAATTATCATCAAAGACAATGCAAATGGACTTTTATGTGGTCTTGTTTCACTTTTACAACCATGCCACAGTTGATTTGGAAATGTAATCGATGCATCTCTTCTGGTCTAGCTGGTTTCCCAGTTGTGTGTCTTTTGAAAAGAAGAATGCATAATAATATTCCTTCATTTTTCTTGCAATTGTGCTTTCTCTGATAACTCTTACTCAAATCTTAAACGATTATACCACATTGAATCCTTTCCATGAATCTAGATTTATACCAGTGTGTTATCGAACTTTGTTTCAAATTAACATTAACCACCCGCTAACCTTCATTCTTATGGACAGGCGCATGAAGGTATCATAATTCTGGAGCACGCGACCACCTAAAAAGACTTGTCATGTTGCTGTCACTTTGTCTGTCAGTCTTTCCTTGTCCTGTTTCGTTTCGCACCCCATCCCTTTTATTTTTCTTCTCTAAATCTCTCTCACTTTCCCATATCGTTTATTTTGACGCCTCACGTTCTCTAAGATGGGAGTGCGCCGTGAGTCCTGTTCCTGGCATTATCAGAGCCTGGCGCGTTATCTCTGCCCTCGTTAGAGACTGCTCATTAACGAGCTGGTGCCAGCACGCCGTTTCAACGAGCTTCGTGATAGCGTGTCAGTCTGGGGAGACAATCGGATTACTTACCGTGAGAAGATGGTCGTCCCATGAGAGCCAGCGCTGCCCACTGGAGACTCTAAGGTTCCATGGTTTCTGCGGTGATCTTGAATCCGCTGGGATCGCCCTGGTCTTCTCCTACATCTGGTGAACGTTAGCGATGTTAGTTTTAGGATTGGAATAAGCCGCGTCATTGATTGGAGCTGTCGCTTACCAAGCTTTGATCGAGTAGGTTCTAAAATTTGTTTATTTATCAAGTTGAACCAAGAGGTGATTGGAGAAGCCTGAAAGATGTAATGAATTTCATTGCCATAAATTATTTGCGCAGTTTTAAAGAGTTCGTTTGTCATTAGTGAAGGGATCCCCAACATGTTTCATTATTTTTTTCTAAAGATACATGTCTTTTTTTAGGGGCTTTGCATCCAAATCTTTTATTGTATACATGTATTACAGGAGAAAAACGAGCGAAAGAGCGCAAATGAAGCTCTTGGGAAGGTGTGGGTCGAAAAAAGGGGTGGTAGAGCTGTATCGTGTTGTCTCTTGGGGGCATCATATCATATCCCAGAACTTCTATAGGATTTTGCCATCTGTGTGTTCAGAGGGGTTTCGGATGTGCTCTGGTTATATCCGCTTGTGTGCTGGAATACAGACAGACACGTACATTAAAATCACACGCAGTTATGTCCAATCAGAAGAACTCTACTATAAAAAAATCTGAGGGACTGAATTGGAGGGACAACGGTCACTGATACCCACCCTACCGCCACTGAGCTTCTCCACAGCCCACTCTCCAACCTAGTGTACACAACGCATCCCTTGTGATTATTTGATCAGGCGAAAGGGATACTGACCACTGATGATAGCCGCTGCCCGAACTAAATTGGCCATTGCGTCAGGTTTGTTTCATCGCGTCACGGTACCGAGTCTTGTCAGTACGGTATGACTGGATGATTGTGAACCACACGCGACCTATTTTCATCTACTCCGATGGTCTTTGCAGAGGGAAACCAGTGCAAACTTTGCCTTCTGTCTTACAGTTGACACATGACATTATTTCTGTCAGTACAGCAATAACGTACATCAATGTATGTCATGTCATTGATATTGCATGAAGCACACAAAACGCCTGTTTACAATATTTTAGGAGAGATGGTTAAAAATTTTCTTCAAGGTTTTGACTTTTTTTTTTACACTTTTATCCGATATGTATATAATTCTGCCGTTACATTTTGTCAAATTAAAATGAATAAGATGATCATTGCTGCCCTTATGTTTTTGTTGGTCTCCAACTTTACTCCTTATGGACCAGAAATCAGATTATACATACATTAAGGATGGAAAACCATATAAAATTTTGTATACAAAAAATCACAACATACAGGTTATCTTTTGTGTTACAAGTATGTTTGGTTTACGCTGTTCGCTGTTTAGTCGCGTACTCGTTATTAGAATTAACGAGGCGGACAATGTGAAGATTAAAAAGGTGGAGTGTCTCCGTGTTATTAAAAAAGAACTGACTTTCCCCCAATCTCAGGTAAAGACCATTTAAGTTACGATCTTAACTCCGCCTCCTGTCTAGAAGTAACCTTTGAAGAGGCGGCTAAGCACACAGCAAACAGACTCGGAAATTGTTGGGTCGCAGCATGTCAAATTTAATGAAGTCCCCTCCCCACTCATTTCCGCTGTAGTGGCCGACGCTGGCTGGCCCCCACGAACTAGATCTAGTTGTATGCTCTGCTGAGACGTTGGAAAACGGTTGGAAATCCTCTCAAGCTTCGAGGATTTGGCTAAGGCTCCTCTGTGTATTGAACTCCATTTCAGTTCATTTGCGGCTTTTTCTTTTCAACCTTTCGACTTATCCGCCAAGGCGTGAAGGTATTTGCTCTAAGTCGCCTTCTGAAGAACCGCTATCTTCAGTGTTTTGCTCTGAGCGTGCGGGACTGTTAATGGCAGAAAGGTTTCAACTGATCCGTTTGCATTCGTAATTAGGAATATTTGCAGAACCTCCGTGCTGAGATTTGGGTGCTGGCGTTTTTTCGTTGATATGGACGCACCTGCTACATAGTATTCCTCTCTCCTTGAACCCGTGTTCGCGCGCCAAAGGAGTGTACTCAGAGCCCTTGTTTATATAGATGCACGCCTTAAATACGTGAATAACAAATCGATGTTTGTTTGTTGTTGGTTTTTTGTGGGGGTTTTTTGCTATCTAAAAAGTTACATTCTCGATCAATATTTGAACGTAGTCAACTTTTCACATGAAACAATAATATGCTGTATAGTTGGATTAAAAATAAGAACTTTAAAACATTTATATTGTCTGGGATATTCTTTCCTGGCAATCTCGCACAAAAAAAAAATTGGCACATATTTCTTTTCCCGTTTCAATTAACATTGCAATTGGATTTGGTCCCCGGCCCCCATCATACACGTCCAATTTTGTCTTACCGGTAACAAATTAATTTGCTGTTCTGTGTGTTAGACATGGAATGCTTTCTATTTCTCTTTGTCAGAAGTGAATGTTCAAAGTCGGAGATTTTGATACTGTGCATGCCCCTCTGGCACCCTCCCCCTCCCAACTTTATTGAATACAAATTGAAAAGGTCCCCCCTCCCCTCGGTATGACGCTATAACATGGCGATCTGGTGGTGGCGAGTCGGGCTGGGTGGCAAAGATCAACATTGTATTGAGCCGAGAAGAAATGCTGGGATGGCCAGTTACGCCATCTTTTATTGCAGTGTATCGCCCCAGAGGGGAAGTTTTTCGCCAGCGACTTTGGTGAGACTTCTTTCTTTCTCGAGGGGACTTCCCACGGTGACGCTGGCCATTTCAAAGTTTTTTTCTTGTACTTTTAGTTTTATTTTCACTCGTTTCTCACTGGTTAACTTTGATAGCGATTGTTCATCTTGGCGATAACTATGTTCAAGCTGGGCTGTATTTTTTTCTGTTCGTTTGTTACAGTTTTTCCTTTCTTATCGTCTTACAGTTGTTCTAAGTTCTATTACATATTTTATACCCAGACAGTTGCAAAGAGCCATGCTAAAAAAAAAATGAAATACCATATATGATTACATGCAGTGTGTATTAAGGCGTAGCATATTTTCGAAAAAAAATGATGACGCACCTTATAATAATTTATAGAAAAAAGTGAGTTAGAAATATTATCATCTAGGGTGTTTTCAATTAATGCTACAATCCAAGAGGGCTCTTATTTCCTTGCGGTGTTACAGAAAAAATAAACACCAGAATAATGGATATTGGCAATTAAAAAGATTTGATAATGGGATTAAAAAACAACAACATACAAGGAACATGTTCTACTACATTGTACTACCCCTATCGCCCTCTAGCGCTGTCATTCTCTTTTTGCGTCCACCTTTTCCTTCCCACTGTGTGTAGATCTATAGTATGCGTTTTTCTCATACTTTCGCTCGTGGTTGCAATCAACAAGTAATTCAGATATGTCCACTGTACTGAAGGCCAGTGTTGACATTTATTGCTGGTGACCTTTTGACTGGGTAGATTTTGAGGAAAAGGGTGTCATTCTCACGAAAGATTGATGGCCATTCTACATGGGTACATGTGTCTTCTGTTCGTTCGCCCGTTTAACGTTGTTTGAAACAGTAATAGAGAAAGTGCGAATTTTACCCCTTAATGTATTGGTTAAGTTTTCCTGTCTTTGTAAGATTTTGAGGGATGAACCGATAACAAATAATTCGATTGAATTTTAAGACGCAATGTTCAACCAATTCCGTAAGAAGTGGGTTTTTTTTTCTCCTTGAAAACTAACAACCAAAACTCTATTAAAAAAGCAAACATGAAATAGATGGTTTCATAACCTAATTGCGCTTACACTCCAAACAAGATATATAAAATTTTTTTTTCGCTTTTGCCCTTCCTAAATCTGCTTGTTTTGATTGACGGGTTGCCAAGTACATCCCTTAATTTTTTGACTGCCCGCGTTATCCAGAATTGTTTCAATAATGGCTAACTCTGTGTCTCTCTCTCTCTCTCTCTCTCTCTCTCTCTCTCTCTCTCTCTCTCTCTATCTCTGTCTTTCTTCCTCTCGCTATCTATCTGTCTGTCTTATCTATCTCTATCTCTTTCGCTCGCTCGCTCGCCCTCTTTATCAGACAATCACACACAATCTCCTCCTACCCCCCTCACCCCCCTAAATCTGTCTCTCACACCAACCCCTCTATTTCCCTCTTCCCCACCCACCAATCTGCGGTTTCTTTCTCTCTTTCTTTCGAAATGGTTATACTCATCCTCTGATTCCGACTCACGGACGCGCACGTGCCGGTTCAGATTTCTACCCTTCTCAACTTTCCACCCGTGCCGCTCTTCTTTGCCATAGCCTTAACTCACACCACCATAGAGTGATACACAGCCTTTGTCTGATTCAGAGCTTTCGCTGGAGAACAATGGGGCTTTTGCCAACCACCCCGTTGGTGACCTGAGCCTACCCTTCCATCAAACACCACCACCCCGGCAACCGGATCTCAACCACCCCCAACCCAACATAGGCTTGGCTAGCTACAAAGATTCCAGTTTTCCTCCATTCTCGGTGGTCTTACTATTTTTTACAGTAACCTGACTTTTCCCCACCCACCCATCCCCTCCGCACATTACATTCCTGTAGCCCCTGGTCCATGGAAACTGAGCGGGAGTGACACCGAGTCCCCTAAGTGCTCACGGCCCATCTTTGTTTGATTAAGCATCTGCAGGGCAGACAGACAAGCAGCGCGTGTACAGGGTTTGTAAAGCGTAGCCAGTGAGCCGGCAAAATCTGCTCATCCTCATCTTTTGTTGTTTTTTATCAGATCTGCGAGCATGTTTTACATTTCGCTTTGTCATTTTCGACTAAATCTATAATTTGTTTGACATTATCGCAGTCTTTTCTTAGATCGGGTCGTGTCAATAGTGTCTCTTTTGTTCACCTACACGAAATAGCTTATTAATCACAGAGAGATCTAATGAAGACTACTTTAATTTTGAGTACTACACAAAGGAAATTAACATTCTTTATAATCGACGTCGATCTTCATTTGCAAGTAGATTATGGAGTACAATAGCACTGTATAAATTCACATTGAGGCGTCTTCTTATTCCGTTTATGACAACTCTATTTAGTTTATAGATGTAGCAGTTGTAAAACATCAGTCCATTTAGTACACACATTTGACACTGATTAATTTCCTGTGTTGCTGAAATATTTCGGCCTTGTGGTCTGCTAGAGCTTGCCACACGTGGCTCGAATCTCAAGATTTCACCAGTGTTGTTGGGAGGTAGAAGTTTAACAATTTAGTGTTTTATTTTATTCCCTTTTGTTCTCGGTCCTATTTTTTATACAAAGTCTTTCTCTGTTTAGCCTATGTTGAAGCCGCACCTTATATTATTTTTAATTGATCCTGGGTATGGATTGCAAGAAAAACTATGTAATTAAATGTCCCTAGGAATTCGAGTGACAATTTAAAGAATATTCTCTCGCATTTATTTTTGCTTTACTTAAAAAAACTCACACCAAACACACTTATTTAATGGAATACCTAAGATAAGTCAATGAAAATATGCGGTTCGTACCAACAATTACATTCCTCGACACATAACAATTTGTAAACTTGCGCTCTGTCGGTTTACTTCACATAACCACGCCCTCCATCACAACTATATCACTAGGCTATTACGTTTTCCCTTTCTCGGCGAGATTTGGCGAAGTTAATCGCCCTGTATAACTTCTGATCCCATCTCTGACTGAGGGGATTAGCCTGGCCGTTCTATTTGCCCTGTGTAGATCCTGCCTCACATAAGCCGCATGTCCTGCACAATGGGCAGCGCTAAACCGGGAAGTGAGTGCGCAAGTGCTCTGGCTTGCTTGATAAAACACGCCCATTGTTAGCCCCAAGCAGTTGGTTTAGCCTCCATACACGAGGTCAACTGGCCATAACGTTGTTTGGGCGCTGGGCTGCTGTATCTCAAAGGGTGTTTGGCGTCTGGCTTAGGTGAGGAAAACTGATGATATCAGAGCGCGAGTTAAATCTGGTTTATGCAAAGTGTGATGTAAAACCAATACGGAAGTATTAGTGGCAACGTGCACCGGATGGCTTAATCCAATTAATTTCTAAACGTATCACTTTCTTGCGGCTTATTTATCCACGTTGTGTTATTGTCTTTCTTCGTTGCCTAAATAACTCGTGTTGTCATATATATAATAAGCCCTAAAATGTTTGTGGAGCATAAGTCCTGTTTCTTAACAGCCATGGAAAGCAAATGTTTGAGAATTATTCTTTTCACCACTGCCCCCTTTTCTGAGCTGTTTATTATTTTTTACTTTTGAAATTTTTGGTCTTTTCTGCATCTGTGAAGTGTGTTCTTGAGTAAGTGCGACTCAATCATAGCATGACACACCTTGTGGGTTTTAAATACTAGATTATTATTTGTACCAGCTATGTAACTTAATCCTATATGTATTGACTTAATCAGCGTCATGCACAATCAGTGGTCCTCTCACGATCATTAATAATGACCGTTAAACATATGCGATAATAATTTTAAACTAACCTGTTCCTATTTCTTCATTTTTCTCTCAAGGCTGGTCTGAACCAACGAGGACGAATCATCAGGGAGGATATCGCCACTCTCAGAAGCAAAGTTCTCTCTGTGCTGGATCTTTGTGGTCTCAAGGATGGTGATGTTCCTCCTTTCCACCTGGAAACCACACCAGTGCGTTACTTTGACCCGCACCAGGCATTGATCTCCGACTTCGCCATGTCTAGCCTCCAGACCGGGGCTTCCAAACCCGCCGTGGCTTCTGGCGGCAACACCTCGCCTTCATCCCACGTGACACCACAGCGTCCACCACGGGGCCGTGGAGCATCGAGAGCTACAGGCCGGGGACGTCACCCCGACAGGCGCCCCCGAGACACAGCGAGCTACGCTGACATGCTGATCGAACAGCTCCTGGCCGCCCACGCCAACTCGCCGCTCACAGACTCTGACACAAGCCCGCCCAGTGCCGAGGATGCTTCTGCAGCGTCAGCTCAGGCTGCCATTGATGTGGGCCGAGATCATGATGTGAGGGAAAACAATAACAATATCGAGGAGAAAGTTGTTCCTATGCAGCTCCATTTCACTCCTCCACCTCCATCTCAGATGCAAAATATCGGTACCCCAGCCTTCGTAGAAGACACTCCAGTTTCTCCTGGACCATCCTTCACCTGCAACGAGTCAACATCGGGGAGGGCCCTTGCTTCTGCAGTCCCAGCCAACACGGTATCTGGATCTACACCAGAACTGCCAACCTCAGACTCGTCTGATTCCCTTGACATTCCATTCGCATCCCTGTTTGATCAGATGGAGAACCAAAATCCCTTCCCAGAAAATATGCTTCATAATGCCTCAGAGTTTGATATCTCAATGAACCCTGGTTCCCCAGACCTCCCACACGCTGCTTACTACAGCTTCCCAGTGCAGTATTCACACTCGTATGCTAGAGAGCTGCAGAAGATAGAGTCAGTGCCACAGCAGAACATCCCGCCACAGGACAGTATTCCACAACACTTGTCCCCAGCCCGACCGGCTCCCCCAGAGCCATGCACACCCAGTTTGAAAACAGCAGCCAAAACTGGGGATTCTCAAGGAGCACCACTTTTCACCTTCAGCGAACCCTTGGTTGTGTCTCTTCCTCCACTTGCTCATAGAAGGAAATTTGACAAGTCTGATCATAATATAAACAAAAACTACAAGCCACATCTCCGAAACAAAACGGCCAATTTTGATGCGGAAGACCTAAGTAACTCTTCACCCACAAGGCCACCGATTCCCCCAAGAAGACCCATGACTGATTCTAAAGTTGGGACATTCTTTGTTCGATCAGGAGAGGCTGAAGTCGGCTCTTTGTGGGTGTCTTCAGTGCCAAGGTCCACCTCTGATGAGGCTGTGCAGAGTTCAAAACAATCGGCTACCATGGCTGTAGAGGATCCAACAAGAGTAGAGCAGGATTCACATAATAATACCACTTCATGGTCTTTCCATGACTTGTCCGAAATGAGCTGCAGGAAACAAGAGTCACCCCTTACAGCCAATACTGATCGCGACTACTGGCTTGAGAAAACGAGGAACAGCAGAGATCGCTATGTGACAGTCAGACCTGACCAAGCTATACCGAATATACTTGGACAAGCAGCAAACAGTGCTTCAAAGAGAAGAAAAGTTAATGATAAGATTTCTCAACCCATCATCATTAACAACAATATAGATGACCCAGCACCATCCAAATCAGTGCGTCAGAGATTGTTTATTACGCCTTGCTCCAGTCCAGTTCAGCCCTCTGAAAACCTTACCAGCTCCAGTCAGAGAGTCCGAAGGAAGAAACGTCAATCTCCAGCTATGCGGCGACTTTCGCAGCAGAAAGAGAACAATGCGCTCTCACCAGCCCAGGACAGCAGGTCCCCAAGGCGACCCCTCACAGATGTTTATAATATAAGACTGAATGAGTCAGATCTCCTCACAACTTCGTCAAACAGCTTAACCCACTCTTCAGAGGTGTATCCAAAATCAAGTTCAACATCCCCAGAGGTTCCACTTATCAGCAGAGAGGAGGAGCTTTTGGACAGGGATGCTTACTACTGTGATTTTACTTTAGACAGACAGAACAAGATAGATGCTTTGTCTGCAAAGAAACTCCAACCATTCCAAACAGCCCCTAGCACAGCCGAAAAAAGGTACATCCTTAGAGATCCAGCTACTAAAGAAATTCTTGTGCGCCGAGTTGAAGGTGCTGAAAGTACTCCAACAAGTTTTGCATTTCCAGTCCCTCCTTCAACAATTAAAAAACCATATAAATCTGTGGCTGCATCTCCTACTATTTCAAGACACTCAAACAATTCGACTTTTGACTCTAACATCTCTACACCACAGCCACAAGATAGAAGGTCACGATCAGTCAAAACAACATCGTCTAATTCTGGCATCCAGGGAAGCAGAAGCTCACATAGCTCTGCGAGGAAATCTCCAGTGTCCTCCCAACCCTCATCAAGAAGTTCATCCCGGCATAGAAGCCCATCTCGAGCGCGGTCCACATCATCAAGGTCGTCACGATCATCTGCTCGCAAGACATGCACTTCTCACCCAATTGCCTCTTCAACGTTAATAGTGGAGCCAGAATCTTCAAGTCCTGAGCCAGAAGCAGAATCTGAAAGTATATACACGTGGTCTTTAGATGAGGATGCCAGCTCATGTAATCTAGAGAGGTCTTACATCCGCAGTACTAGCTCTAAAAAGAAACAGAAATTCAAAAACAATCACATAACTCCACGTCCTCCTACATCAGTTGGGCGAGACAGTCCTAAAAACGGATTTGATATCACTTCAATGGTGTACCGTTTCGATGCTTCTCTGAATCACCACAAAGATGGGCTTTTAGGCAGGCAGACAAATGGTTGCAATATGGATCTGACCAGAGAGGCCTCTCAGATCAGGCGATCAGTGTCCAGAGAAATATCTGTTAAAAACATTATTGCTGCTGCTCCATCCTTTATCCAATCAATGGACTACTCCAAAATTACAAACTCCCAGGACAGTGAAGCCTTGTCCACTGTGTCAAGCTGCCAAGCCACAACATCCTCTATGTTCTTCAATCGTGCCAAAGCATCCATTCAATGTTCGTCAAATGAACCAAGCCAGATTTCCAATTTCCGACATCTTTCTTATGAGTCGGCTGCCAATATCCGCCAAATCTCTTCCTCAGCACCAGTCCTCCAGTCCAGGGGCGAAGACGACTCATCCTTGGTGCCCAGTGATACTGACACAACCCCTGAGACTTCAGACTTGGAGGACCGCCTGGCCATTCCTGGCAAGTCAAGCTCTAGTGGTAGCAGCACTTACACTGCAGCACGGTGTCGACCCAGAGTGTGGAAGCGATCCCCAGCTAAAGCTCTGCCAGAGGTTCACTTTGAGTCAATTCAAGAGGCAACAGCAGCACCGCCTTTACCTGGCTTTCCTGAAAATCAGCCTGAGGGCGAGTCAGTTGATCAGGCTGCTGCTCAACAAAATCAAGATTTACTGGACTCTATCCTCACAGACAGCCCCAAGAGTGTAGACTCGAGTGGCATCTTTGCTCCATACAACTCGTACAATTCTCCAGTGGAGAGTGTTGGATCCCACAACGGGTACTCTAGCACTGTGAGCAGCAGCGTGACCTCTTCGGACACCAACTATAACTATAACATTCGCCGATCGAGGGCTGCTGGCTGCACTGCCCCACCCCCTACTCCTCCACATACTCGTAACAATGACAGAGAAGACAAAGGAGGAACTGCGACTGCTCACTTAGCTGTGAACACAACAAACTCCACTATTGTTGGTGAAATGCCAGCACCTGTGAGCACATCAGAACAAGATGGAGAGTTCAAGAAACCATTTACTCCAGCTCCTCACGTGAACCATGCTATGTTGCGCCCACGCACCAGGAACCAAGGAGTGACAGCTGAGGCTGGAACAGCGTCTGCCTCATCCTCAACCAGCGCCACCCCGCGCAGGCCCATGTCTGTCCGCAGCGACCCCCTGGCCAACCAGTCTGTGTTTGCGGTTCCTCCTGGCGTTCATACTGGTCCCCCAAAGATCAAGGACAAAAAATCTCTAGTTAAAAAGTTTAAAAAGTTCAGCAGCCATTTTTATAAGAAGGAAAAAATCCAAACCTTGGCAAACTTATGAACAGAGAAAGTCTGAACACTTTTTGAACTCTAAAGCGAAATAATGTGCAACCAGTAGAGTGTGTAATTGTTTCACACAAGAGTTTTGACAATGAATCTGAAAAGTCTTCAGCGCATTTGTATCAATACATGTACTGCATTATTTAGTCTGATAAGAATAATGGTCTGGTACATAGATCTATCTTACACCTGTTATGTTACAAATTTGTGATAAAAGATGTAAGCGTTTATGTTTTCATTTAAAAAAAAGATATGAGATCTAGATGAAAAAATCCTGATTGGGCGAAAAGTTCTCTCATAGGATAATACTAATGTGCATCTATACATTAAAAGGATCTGACAATAATAGATTTGCAGGTTTCAAAGTATGGAAACAAAAATACAGTAATCGCTTATAAGATAAATAAAAATGATGAAAACATTTTTTTTCAGTCAAATCCAAAAGGGATTTATGATCAATAATTACCTTGATTTTGTAGTATGTGAGTTCATTCACTCATTTTGTGAATGGCCTGTGGGTGGAAAACCTGCTAGTCTGGAACACTACAATCGCATGTGATATACACTCCTATTACCTCCTTTAATTCAACCCAAAATGCATGGCTAAGTTAACATTGTTCCCAGTGTTATGTTTTACTTTACAAGCCTCAATATTACTTTGGTTGTTCTGAAATGGTAACTAATGTTTAAACCCAAGTGATTGTTGCAGCTCCAAGAATTTTCATGCTGTCATAATAGCTATACAGTTTTCAGATTTTATCTTTTCAAAATGACCGATTCAAAGAGTAAAGTGACTTTACAACATTAGCTGTGAGTAGCTAGCCTGTTCACTCTAAGATAAGTAGAAAATCACATCTTCAAACTATTTCTTTTCTAAAATAATTTGGCATAGTGTGCTCCTCGATAAAACCTTGATCTGTGTCTCATAAGTTTTAATTGATATGATGGTGTGGCGTAAGGGACTAGAAACAATGCAAGTTTTATTTAGACTTCTGCTTCTTCAAGAAACAGAATTATCTTACTTCTTAGGGCATTTTAACATTGTCTTTCTCTATGTATATATCATGTAAAGTGCCCAATTCTCTTTAATTTGAAGAAAGAGAATTTCATCATTTGTGTCAAATTAAATGTTTACATCCAAATATGAGATGGTGTGCCAAATATAAATCGTGAAGGAATAAATTAAATTACCTGTTGTTTTCAAATGTTAACGTTTATTTTTAAAAAGTATGGTTTGAAATTTACTGTGTTCTTATTCTTTAAGCATTGAATCCATATGTGCCTTTGCCTTAAAGAGTGAGATTGTGCCACCAACAATTTTTTTTTTAATCGAAATTGTAAAGTTGTACTTTTAAATCGTTGAGGGGGTGTGGTGGCCCTGGGGTAGAACATCGGCTTCTGATGCAAAAGTTTGAGCCCTGGCGATTGCGCTCCCTACTGGTTGGGTCGGTGTCAGTTTAAGTGACCGGCTGAGACAGAAGTCATGGTATCCCCGCCCAGTCTTATGTGTAGCAGCACATAAAATTGTCAGACGTCTGTCTTGGGGCCCGTCCACAATATAGCATATATAGTGCTGATGTTGGACGTTAAACCAACTCAACAACATCAACATTTAAATCGTGGATCTAAAGTATTTACATTAGATGTGTACATCTTTTCTCTCGTCAAGCCAATTTTACCCATTCCATATCAATAAATTAATTTTGTTAATGCCAATTAAATGTAATTGGTTTGAGAATTCCTATCCATTGAGCATTGAATGCTGCTATTGCTAGATTACTAATACATGTATTTCAATAACTATTTATAACAATGTACTTCTTTTAACCTAAGCCTAACATCTTTGTATCAACTTAATGAGAATCTAGATACGTTGGTTTTTTTTATGATTTTAGAAAATCCAAGATAATTTTGTAAGTGTAAGTGTAAAGTAAACACATATCAACATAAGTCACATGTTGAGTCACATTTTATTAATTTTGCGGGAGAAAGGTTTTAATTTTCTAAAATCACTTTTTCCTTCGGTTTTAACTAGTTCATACCGAGTTATTAGGAGAATAAAAAAAAGGCAAAACAAGTGTGTCATTTATTGGCTTTTGTACTAGGTACAATTTATGCATGAGGAAATTCTGCGAACCTCTTGAATAGACAAGAAATTAAACTAGAAGGCAGAAATGGACCTGGGCAAAGCATTCTTATCGAATTGCCTTTTTAAAAAATGTATGGTTGAAATTAAGGACTACTTGACATATTTATTACATTAAAAAAAAAAAATTCAGATGGCATTAGCACATTTTGGATCTGTTGTAAAGTATGTCATTTTTGTCAAATACACTTGGTCTAATCATTATTCTAGTTGATCTGATTCAATTATGTTCATTCTATGTTACTTTGTTTTTTTTATGACTATAAATTGGTATTTGATTTAAGCTGAAATCCTGACAAAAATATTGTCCCAAAATCAAATGTACATACTATGTATTGTTTTTTTTTTTTTACTGATTATACATGTAAAAAACACAGTAGATTCTCTCATGCATTACCATTTTCTGGTTAAATGTTTCTTCTTTCAATTTTATCTACTTGTCTGAGTGTCTCTAATTTTTTCTTCTTCACCTCTTCTTTTTTTCCTCTATGTCTTGATAATTGAAAACAAAAGTTTCCCTTTTTTTTCTTCTAAAATCTAAAATGATTTTTAATAAATGTCATGGTCTCTTATCTTATTTGTAACCTGTACACATAATTGATTCATGTTGTGAACAGTTAAGTCAGAACTTGAAGCCAAAAAAGAGAATACTGCTTATCTCAGGAATGATTTGTTACTTATAAAATGTCCATGTCAAACAAATTGAAGAAAAAACAAAAACAAACAAAAAATCACATGGCTCAATAAAAACCCATTCTTACATAAAATGCTTGTGTTGTTAGTGTTTTTATTTGGTACATTTGCCTGCTTAAATTATAATAATTGTCGTCTGAAATATAGGCCTAAGTCATTTTTTTTTAAAAAAAAAATAAAAAAATTTAAGGTTTAAACAAACATTCACAGTAAAGAATGAAAAGTTTTAATGCGAAAAACTAGTGAACTGCAGCATTGAGTTTGAATTTGTTGCTTAGCAAAGTTAGCTTCCAAGAACACTATATAACGTGGACGTGCCCCAAGACAAACATCTGGCAATTTTACGTGCCCAACAGAGACAGTGTGGTGATACCATGACTCCTGTTTCAGCTGATCACATTATACTGACACTGATCCAATCATACGATAAGTAATACATGTACTTTTTATCAATTGTGGGTTTCGAAACAGGAACCTTCCTATAGGAGACCAATGATCTACCACTTACGCCAGTTCCCCCCCATTCCACAATGAATTTTTCTTGCCACTCCCTCATTTTCTCTCTTTTTAATTGGAGATGGAATTTTAAAAAATATGTTCAATATTTTGTAATTTTAAAGGAAAAATGTTTAAGTTCTCTAGTGCATACATATATATGTAGTTTCATCTTTATTCAACTAAAATAGCACAACAATGAGTAGGATCTTCATAGGGATAGGAAAAAATATAAGGCCATATCCATTTTTCAGATTTTCATTTCAATAGAATCTTTTGAAAATAAAGTGCACTTCTGGCACACCCAATAGGCAGTAATAATAATTTTTATTGGCCCCAACAGTACTGGTGAAAACTCTGTGGTAATAGCTTTATCAGTCTATTTTTAATTAAAAAAAATAATCCTCTAAAATCAATTGGCCAGAGAGGACTAGGTATAACTATAAGTATTTTGCATAACAGAGAAAGTAAAATTGAATAATCCAGCAAAGGGCATGATTTTCGATTGCAGAGGGATTTTCTCACCTAAGCTCTTCAGTATTGAATTCAGTAGTACCTGTATAATCGTAAAATGAGTATCTTTTCCTATATACAATAAATATAAAATGCTTTTGGTATCTACTTTTTTTATTCATAAAAATTATAAAAAGATTAAAAAGTTTATACGGTAATCAGGATAAAACTGACACAAGTCGTTTCAATAGTATGACTGGAGCTAGAATACATAAACATAAAAACTACTCTACATTGATCTATCTCATTTTAAAAAATCTGATTGTGGAAACAACTTTTTTCTTCCTAAAATCAGTTGATCCTACTAAACACACTTTAAATAACAAAGGAAGTCCAAATTTTGACTTGTGGTTGATTTACCCTTGGCCCTTCACATACAAATGTATATTTTAATATTTTTTTTAATGTTGCGAAATGGTGAGAGCTGGATTCTGATCGGTGCAATTTGTTTTCAATCTTAAGTTATATGTACCTATTTCTGCAAACAATTTAACATGTCTACATTCTAATTTATTAATTTTTCTACGACATACATGTATTATCAATAAAACTATAAATGCCCAAGCAAAACCGAGCCAGAAATATGAAATAATTGCTGCAGGTGTTTCATAAATTAAACAGATATTAAAATGTACATTATTACATGTATTGGTAGTTGGTACTTGTTTTAAAAGTACTTTTTAACTACTGCTTCTACTAAATGTACATGTAATTATAACTTTCTATCAGTATCAGCAACACTCTAAAGTCTTTATGAAAGATATTTAGATAAGCTCTACTTTATGACCATGTAATTGTAATTCAGCAACAGTATAATTATATACATGTACCATTACTTCTACTCCTACTGCTACTACACAGTACTACTACTACCACTAGTATTGAAAAAGTACTTCTGCTACTATTATATTTAGGAGAGGCAGACCACTCGAATGCCTAAGAACAATTCCAGATCTACTACTGCTGCATGTATGTTCTTTTAGAGCTATCTACCATTCATAAAGTGAAACAAACTTTTTGGACACCTGAACAGGCTAATTGAAAAAAACAACAACCCGGTAACAAGTTTGCATTTTGAGACAGCCATCCTTTTGCTTTTTAATTCTTCTATTTTGTGATAGGATTTTAGTTATATTGGTGTACTATTTGTGTTTTTGAAACCAAAAAAAAATGTGTTCATTAGCAAAAGTACATTATAATTTATATAAAATAACAAAATCGTTTACTTTGCATTATCTTTGTTTGAATATTGAAGGTTAAAGTAACATTGCAACTTTTTTTGCTACTTTTGGCATTCACTTT
The DNA here is from genome assembly GCA_003991915.1 of Elysia chlorotica. Taxonomy (NCBI): domain Eukaryota; kingdom Metazoa; phylum Mollusca; class Gastropoda; family Plakobranchidae; genus Elysia; species Elysia chlorotica. The sequence continues at coordinate 448,514 of RQTK01000220.1, read as the reverse complement.
AACATCTCATGCCACTTTAAATCACAACTATTCACAGGCACAGATATTTGCCTCACAACACTACTTATCTTCGTTGATAAATAAGGCTTTCATTGGAAACTGTACTTTACAAAAAGACAAAGAAAAAGGTAAAGCAAGATCAATCTTTATTTAGTATCATCACATATTAAAAAGAACATTTGCCACAACAATTCAAAATAGTTGTCTCTAAGTCTAAGTAAGATTTATATATTGACTGATTTTTAATATTTTCAGCATCACATTCTTTCTCTTTTGTCAGGTATTCCTTAATTAATTCATTATTGAAACTAATGTTCGTGGTTGAATGCAGATAATTTGAATCTGTGTCATTTGATTTTGTGCTTTTTATTCAAATTGAAACCAGTTTAACGATTTTTTTTCCCTGGGGGATAAAAAATCAATCCACAATTCAAAGTCAGACAGAGATGTATACAAATAAAATGTTCCCGCATACTTCCCCCAAAGCAAACAGAGCTAAATTATATACACCAATTGTGTGTATCTGCTCTTTTTTTTCCTGCCTCTTCCAAGCTACATATGTACTTGTAAAATTCTGTGCATCTCTCCTAAACTTTCTCTACACTTTTACTAGTGTATTAATATTCAAAATCTCCATCACCCAGTGTCTTTCTCTCACACTCTCAAGTCTCATTCACATGCTTAATACATATTCTCTTTTCCCACTCAGAATTTTAAATCTCTCGCTCACTAACTTAACAGCATTCCATTACATTCTGAAAAAAAAACATACATTATACTCATGATTTCAAAGTCTGAGGTGTTTTCCCTGCTCCTATATGTAATTTAGAGATCAATTCCACAAGGTACAGATCTTTAAGAGGTGTTGGCTTGTACAGTTCTGCTTGCATTTCCTTTGCTTTGTCTACTGCCTCATTCATGGGGAGACCAACCCATTCGGCCTCCTCTTCCTGAAAAAAATAATGGCAAGAGTATAGTGATGATTGATTTTATTCTAGCAAATTTAATATAAGAATAATACAATTAAAAAAGGAGTGTGTGTGTGTGTGTGGGAGGGGGTAGGGGGGAAGGAGGAGGGAGAACATGCATTTCCTAGACTCTCAAATTATCTTTTTCAACCATAACAGCTTTATGAAGAATCTATTTCTTCACTTTTGCAGTAAACTATAAAATATAAAAATATATAAAAAGTATAAAAATATGACAGGTGAGCACAGACTCAGAGTTAGATAATGCAAAATGTCAATACCTTGTCATTGCCATAGCTTTCTAATGCGATTCACAGAAATAATGACTTAACGGTGAGAGTGCTTTCGCTACTCTCCTCAGCCCACTTTGAGCTATGGCTCTCCAACCCCAGCGCTGTGAAGCGCTGAATATTACTGGGACAACTAAGGCGTTAATTTGTTATTTAGGACCAAGTGTTTTTCTATAAATAGGAAATCAAATAAGACTGTGAATTTATCGTTTAAGAATTATACTAGGTAAAACTGGAGGAATAGAGTTAAATTGTTTTCCAAATCATCAGTTTGATAGGCAATGTTCAATGTCACACTACTAAGACCGCTCACCAGGCAATGCTCTACATGCAGGTGGTGTTGCTATGCATAAGCGTTTAAGTTTTCCGACAAAAGAGAGCCTCCAAACAATCATGACTTCCTGGTTACATAGTGGGCGCATTCAGGCGTATGAACATAATTGGGGTGGAATGTTGGCGGGCGCACGAAGAAGCATTGGGTAAAGTGCACTGTATGGCCACAGGAAAAGGACTATACTCACAGGGATAACAAAATCTTTATATTTCTTGTAGATTTTCTCTCTCTTCACTGGATCATCTGGGTAGAGAGATTTTCGTGCCAGGGCTAGGAGCATCTCTCTTTTCAGTGTCATAGCCAGACGTGAACAAAGATCTACTTCATGTTATACATTGTATAGCGAAGCTGGAGCGAAATGAGGGTGGTTAGTAGGTGTTACTGTTGCTATTATTATTATTATTATTATTATTGCTATTATTGTTATTATTATTATTGTTATCATTATTATTGTTAGTGTTGTTTTTACTATTGGTATTATTGATGCTGTTGTGAGTATCGATCTTTGCAATAACTCATGCTATAACTGTTTATACTGTTTTGTTTTGCTGCATATAAGGACCACCAAAATCGCATTTCAAGGACAATTAAAGTTATATCTTATCTTAACTTATAGTTATTCATAGCTCAAATCGAATGGTCGGATGTTGTTACTTTAGTAGTAAACAAAGCCAAGGAATCCCAAGAAGGACAGACCGCCAGCGCAAAAGAATTAATTGCCGAAAGTATTACACTATTTATTGCATTTTTCATCAAGTGGAAATTAATCTACAAGTTGATTAGAGACTGGGCCAATCCCAGTGAAACGAAGAATAAGTGGTACTTATCAGACGTTAAAAGCAGCAATGGGCCCAGTAGACTGCTGGGCTAACCAGGTGTTATTGCCAAAAATGGCAGCAAGTACTGAGCGATCGAAGAAACAGCCAATTTTTAGCTGGATACCCTCAAATACATCTTTTTTCAAACAGACACAGACGGACGTACTAGGCAGATCAAATACATACTAAATATGTATTATACATACTGGTTGGCAGCTATGGTAAAATGGGATGGGCTGAGACAGAAGTTTCAGTATTCACTCTTTGTCTTGATGTGGTTAAACAAAACAAAAATTCAGATTCTATTATAAGTTTTGTGACCGGTCACCATAAAGAAACCTCCTAGGAAACCTTAAGCTACAAGAGAGCTTCCCTCCTACAAGTGGATGTAAAAAAAAAATTTAAATAAATCAAACCTTGAGGATGTAGAAATCCAATCCAAAACACTCATCAATTAGATACAATGCTCGCATTGTTGTAGTTATGGCCATCCATCTGTCTAAGATTTCACTGTAGAGTACTCTCTTTTTAAGCTCAGGTCTCCATATTCTGGGCAGTCTGGACAATGGCATGGAGAAATAAATCTATTCTTTAAACCAAGTAATTCAAATACATGTAAAAGTAAAAACCATTATTTGTAAAAAAATAAAAATAAAAATGCAATGCTGACATTTAAATGACCAACTTCAGCAGAACTTTTTAACTCAAGAACACCTATGGCTGTAAGTGGAAAGTCACGGTAGCTTTACTCGTCATAACAATATAAGAATTTAAGAAGGCTTACAAAAAGGCGTTTGCTACCATGACTTTGTACTGATGGCCCTTGTCCACAGTTTTCCAGCTTCACAATGTATAATTTACCTCTAGACTATTAGCAGTTATCTAAACTGCATTTAAACTATTTCGGCGCAGAACAAATTTTGCCAAGTGACGGTGAAAATTGTGCTTTTCAGCTCCTCAAGCAGGCCAAATTTATGAGATGGTACATGCATATATCCTAACATTAACACAATGTACACACTATCTGGGGCAGGCACTCTGTAACAGATTTGTGATGATGATGGTGATCTGTTAGGCTCTGTTTGTCTAGGGGTATTAAAAATATACACAGCCAATCACACAACTCGTACGTAGAAAATAAGTCCGAAGTCCGCAAGTAACAATTGCAAACTGTTTAATCCAACATAAGAGCTAGACTGTACAATATCAGTAGGTTGACCCATTAATCATTCACTATAGACTCAATGTCGACTCACTATAAAGAGAGACAGAGAGAGAGAGAGACAGAGAGAGAGAGAAAATTCTGCCAGTGCCACTTGTATTTTGAATAATATATTATATTCTTGAAAAATAGGTGCAAAAATATCCTTGAGTAAGCTTTTTGTATAGAGTCACTACCGCAAAATTTTCTGCATGCTTTTTTACATGATGATGTGTCATATTCTATTTTTTAATGATCTCATCTCATCTTACACACCATATAAGATGAAAACGGCGACATAATTCATATCAATTTCAAAATTCAAACATTCTAAAAATACTCACGTAGGTAACTTGTCTTTTCTTTTTGGGTCTGTTTTCTTGTAGTAGCCAAAAATAATTCCTTCCCCACCCCAGAGTCCATCATTACACTCTTTCGGATACAACACTGGAATTGGAGCATTCACAACAGACTCTCTGAAACAATAAAAAGACAGTCATGTCGAAAGGAAAGTTGAAAATTGTGTCCAAAAAAGAAATATGTATTTACTGCACGCATGGCTGATCTCACACCAGATCTCCAGGTGTTTCTGTCATGAGGGTCAGTTGTTGAGAGTCTCCAGTCTTTCCGATCCCTCTCTGTCACCTGCTTCCATGTCATTCTGGGTCTCCCTTTTCCACGACTTCCTGTTACTTGCATGTCCAATGCTGTCTTGATAGCTCCGCTTGACCGTTCTACGTGGCCATACCACCGGAGTCTTCTCTCCTTCAGAATGAGGTTCAGGTCCTCAAGGCCAAGAAGCGTCAATAGCTCATTTGACCTAGTGGTGGCCACATCTTCTGGCTTCACATTGCAGATCTGTCTTATCATTGCCCTGTCGTTTCTCTGCAGGCGTTGAAGGTTTGGCTTGGTCAAGGGCCATGTCTCGCTAGCATGGAGCATTGCACTCCGTACACAAGTGCTGTACACATGACCCCGCGTCTTGTATGAGAGGTGGCGAGACAAAAGAACTGGTAGCTGTCTTCACACGTGTTGTGGTTGCAAGGTCACAGCCACCAGCTGCCGAGAGCNTAACACTTAAGTTGAAAATATTGTCCAAAAAAGAAATATGTAAATTTTGTAATTTATAAGCATATGAATTAACTTATTAAGAACCATTCAGTTAATGTTTTTTTTTTTAACAATCAAATGTAACCATGATGCGCAAATATCTAGTTAATGGGTGAATCTGAATTAAAAAAATAGACTTTGAACTGTAGGTAGAAAAAGATATTGGACAAATAAATTTCATTATATTTCCTAGGTGCGTCTCGACCAACCCATACCCACATTGATTATTAAATCATGATGTGTCATATTAATTATACACTGACAATCGTGACAAAGGGAATCACACTTCCATGTATGTAGATTAGTTAAACCTCTCTCATTACAACCTGATCAGCCTGTCATACCTTGCAGGTTTGCATGTTTGTTTGTTTTGTTGCTAAACGTCCAATATCAGCATTATTTAGGCTTTATTGAGGATGGGCCCCCCCTGAGACTGACGTCTGACAATTTTACATGCTACCACACTTAAGACAAGGCAGGGAGACCAGTCTAGCCTGTGACATTAAGCTGACACCAACCCAACCAGTGCAGGACAAATCAGTCAAATGGGGAACATTTTTTTTACCAATCTTGGGATTACAGGTTTGAATTATTGTTTCAAAATTCATTGGAAAATTTTTACAGCCTAGATACTTACCTTTCACCAGTGTCTTCATCCACTATGAACTTTGATGGATCAGGCTTCCAATGTACTGGCTCTGGGTCACGGGTCATAAACTCTCTACATCTATCCTTGTAATGGTTTGGTAAGATTTTTTCTTCCTCCCTAGACCACTGATACAAATAAGGTGCAGCCCCTGTGGGTAAATACTATAATTAGTTAAAATAACTAATAAAACATTTCAAAATGCCTTAAAATAAATTAATGATTGAAAAAAAATGAATTCAAACAAGAAATGAAGTATGGAAGAGTGTGTGTCTTGTCAATTTCTTAGCAATCCGACTTTTAGTACATCAGTAAAGTGATTTCTAGACACTTTGTCTTTCTTTAATTCTATAGATAACTGTTGTACAGAATTAAGTATCCAAACACTGCAAGGGTCAGTGATGTTCTAAATGTCACATCTAAATGACTCTGAAAGACTTTCCATTAAACATTAAAAAAAAAAACAACAAAAAATCAGTATCCCTTTGCTCATTTAATCTGTCCCAAATTGATAACTGATATATCTAATTAACTTAATTGGATTTGCAAATGGAATCTCATTTATCTTGCAAAAGCCTCCCAGGCTAGAAGTACGTAAGTGCTGCTGGCCACTCAGAACAAAAATTATGCCTAAAAACTTAGAAGCATTTAGATCTAGATCTAGATCTAGAATCTAGTGATTGCCCACCTGTGAAAATTCGAAAATTCAATTATTATTAAAACACAAAACAAAAAAAAACAACCATATGTTTAATAATCAATTAACACAAGTAAAATATGAAATATTTTCACATACTCCAATGATTGATCCATGTACCCTTGCGAGGGATGAGTCTAGATGATACTGTGAAGCGGGTGTTATTGTGTTTGCCAAAATAGGTGACTTCTTTCTGCACCATGTCACGGTACTGTTTTATTGATGGCATGAACTTTTTAATCTTAATCTTTTCCATATTGAAAAGATCTAGTTGCACAAAAATGGAAAATAATATTGTTATCAGAAACAGATCCAATCTGTAGCTTATGGGTAAAAATGTCAGTGTTTATAATGTGTATTGCTGTTTGTTTTTCATCAAAGTCCTTCATTAAATTCATTTCAGGGCGCAGCCATTGTACAACATAAACTTCCGACTGAGCTTTCTATCGTCTTTAACGAAAAAGAGTTGACCTGAGATCACAAAAAGCCTTAGATTTCTGTGCCTGAGATTGATTCTCAAACTGTTCATAATAATTATTATTATTCCTATGTATTGTCTTCTTTTTCTTTCGTAGAAAATAAGGCATAGTAAAGTATGTTTGGCGAATTAACCTAACTCATATAAACCGATTGAATGAACCATGATAGAAAATATTATAAGTTACAGTTATTGTACAGTTAGAAGAAGCTAGAGATGTCTCTTTGGTGGGAAATGGTGACGATTACAACATGATATAACATTATTTTTTGTTACAGCAAAGAAATAATCATGATAAGAATAGAAAGTCGGCGTTTTTACCTCCTCGTTTTAACGGTAATTGCCCTTTGCGTCAGGATGGTGGCTTCGGTAATTTCATAATAAGGACATTATTATTGTTACATGTATACTTATAATTATTATTATAATATTATTATTATTATTATTATTATTATTATTATTATATAATAATAATAATAATAATAATTTGTCATCATCATCATCATCATCATCATCATCATCATCATCATCATCATCATCATCATTATCATCATCATCATCAATATAACTACACAATCGTCATGTATTGTAGTTGTTATTACTGTCTATATTGTTTTGTTTATATATATATACTTTGTTTACCTCGTCCCTTTTTATTTATTTCTTTTTTCATAAATTTATTATAATTAAAAATAAAAGTAGTTCGGCTTAAAATCTCCGGATCGTCTTTTATGATAACTAGATCTAGGCTTGGTTAGTCACATGCAAGGGCGGCGGCCCCCGACCTGTTTTTTAAGGCACCATATATAATTATGTGTGCACGTGAAACATGATTATGGTGATGTACTTTATGTTACATGATTTTGACGTTATGGAATCATTCGTTGCAATTCGTGGTATAGCCAGGCTAACGCTGGTGGCTGGAATGGGATTGTGGCTTCCGTATGAAACCCTCTTGTATTTTTTAGCCTCGGTCTGGCTGCGCAAATAAAATGACAAGCGGGTTTCATAATGAACACACAGTCCATCCATCCACCAGCGTTTTCCCAAGTTTGTAAGGGGTAAAAGAGATTGGATGCACTGTCATTGTACTTACAAAAATTAAAGGATGGGTAATATTCCTAATGATGGGCTCTACGGTGCAGACAAGCAGTGAGTAATGTTGACCAAAGTAGCTGTTTCCGGACTTAGATTTTGGAAAGCTCGAGAAAATTTAAAGAAACCCAATCTAACGATATTTCACCTTGTTTATTTGTTGTTTTATCTTAACAATTACCTATTATTTGTAGGTAAAGATCGATCTTCTATAATATCTCCTAAGTCGACAGTAGGGGCTGGGCGGCGGTATCGCGTCACTATCTCGCCATTTTTTGTTCGATGTGCCAATGTCCCGAGTAAATCCACTCGGGAGAAGATGCGCCTTTTATAGCCAATTATTTTAGACTTCTCTGTTTATGTCAGAAAATTCGTATTTTTAGACTTCCGTGTCGGGTGGCTAAAAGTTTTCTTCTCAATTTTCGGCTCAGTGTGCTCAAATGAGAAAAATGGGATGCAGAAACCAGAACTGCTGCAATTAATCCAAAGAAGAAAACTGGCATACTATGTCCATATAAGAAGACACTGCAGCATCCAGAAAAGAGTTGTGGAAGGCAAGGTTGGAGGGAAGCTTGGTAGAGGAAGGAAGAGGCAGTCGTGGCTTGCCAACATACAGGAGACATCCCAGTTACGACTGAGTGTAGCCTGTGAAGCAGCCTTGGACCATGAAAGATGGCGCCGAATGATAGCCCACCTCGGAGACGGGACGGCACAGCGATAGATAGATAGATTCATAGTTACGACTGAGTGTAGCCTGTGAAGCAGCCTTGGACCATGAAAGATGGCGCCGAATGATAGCCCACCTCGGAGACGGGACGGCACAGCGATAGATAGATAGTGCTCAAATGAGAAAAATAGAGAATGTTTGCATAAACTAAAGATTATGCCTACGTACATTTGTGACACTTAATGCACCCCCCCCCCCCCCTTTCCGGTGCCCAAGAGCCTTTATCATATCAATTTTGGCCGTAGCTCGATACGCATGGCTGCTTCATTCAGCGGGCATTGATTGTGGAGTCTTTATCTTCGTTTTGTTTATATTTTATAAAACAAACTCATTACTGTTATCATTTCTGTTCACAATTTAAGATTATTTTTTTCTTCTTCTTCTTCTTTTTGTGCGTTTACTTTTTTTTAATTTATTTTTTGAATGCTGCGCGACATCACAGACACACACGCACACACAAAACAAACAAATCAACAACAAACAAAAACGACAAAGGGAGGTAACTGCCAAAAAAAAACACCAGAAAACTATGATCCAGTATCCATGGTATCGGCATCCAAGCCATCCATCCCTTCCTGTCACTACTAATACTAGTCACTAATCTAGATCTAGTGTTAGGCTGGTGCAAAATAATGTCAAGATCTAAGTACAGTAGCCTACTGATATTGCTGAGTCATAGCATGGTTATTTCTAGATATATAGACGGTCGGGCTCAACGCCAGCGTGTCATATCAACCCTTTTCGTAAATGTAGATCTGTGTATTTCGAACCTTTCATTTGAATCTCCCCCTCCTTTAGCCACAAGGCCCCGTACAGTATTTTGTGAAGGACTCTTGAACTTGTGAAACGTATCTAAAAATAGCCACCGAGTCAGGAGAAAAATGAAACACTGAGTGCATGCAAGCAAAAGACAAGTCAGCCATACTCTCTCTGGTGCAATATGTTGTACTGATGGTTACATTTTTTACACAGAAGTTAGAAATACATTCTAATACTCAGCCACACCCGGCGAAAAATAAAAAGACACAGAGAGCAAACCACTCAGGTGAAGTTGAGGTAAAAATACTCTTTGGTCATATTTCTGCAGGAGGAAATAAAAAACTGACTTAATTCCTATGAGTAGATCTATGATGAAACTTGTTGGTTAACCTGGTGATAGTTTAGAAAATATTGTGCAGAAAAATCTTTATATATTAAGGGTTTGAGTAAGGGCTGGTCTTCACACACTGGTTTAAGCCCATTGCAGGATTACTGCATGGTTGTTAATGTGTATCAATTATTAATTGCATACAATGTACAACATCATATAGTTCTAGATCTACACTTGCTTAATTTTTTAGCATTTAAAGTAATAATACCAGATAAAGGATGGTTATAATGTAAACTTATATGATTATTACCGTACTTTATTAATTTGTAGCCATTAGCCTATTTTTCATGCAATATAACCTAGGTTTTTAGTTTTAGTCAGATAAGTGTTACAAAATGAAATTGGGACAAGGTAGTAGTAGTAGTAGTAGTAGTAGTAGTAGTAGTAGTAGTAGTAGTAGTAGTAGTAGTAGTAGTAGTAGTAGTAGTAGTAGTAGTAGTAGTAGTAGTAGTAGTAGTAGTAGTAGTAGTAGTAGTAGTAGTAGTAGTAGTAGTAGTAGTAGTAGTAGTAGTAGCAGCAGTAGCAGTGCTTAGTGCAATGCTAAATGTGCTTACCTTTTTACTTTGAACTAAGTAAGACCTGCCAGTACATAAGAAGTTATAAAATTATAAATGTTATCTATAGATAGTAAATATTAATTGAGAATATAGAAGCAAAAGTCATATTTTTTTAGGCTGAGATAAACATAGACATGTTGTTAAAAAAAGGATGCTTCAGATACAATTCATAAGTTGTTTTTTTTTATGTCATTTTTATTTTTATATCTTTATTAAATTTTTGTGACAATCTTTTCAAAAGAGGAGCTGATAATATTAATTCTTTTTCAAGCCAATGCAAGATTTTATGAAGATGAGAAGTGGTGAGAGATAGTAAAAATAGATAAATGTATTTATACAAGTATAGTAAGAAAATGGAACAGAAAGGTTTTGCTATGCTGTTTCATTGTTACCCTAATTTTCTTTCAGTGATTTGAAAACTGGAAATCCAATAGAGAAAAAAAAGACTTTGAGTATCAGTCCAGAACTTGAAATATGGCCTCCCAAGCAGGCAGGTCCAACTATTTCTATTGTGTCCGACTGACCAGTCCAGAAATCCGCACAGAGATCCAAGATGCACTTGATTGGATGGTAGACAAAGAACCCAAGTTTGCCAACTTTTGTTACACCCCAGAGATGATTCATGTAACACTATGTGAGGTAAAAATTTTATATATCAATGATATTCTGAGGATTTTTTTTGGAAACTACATCTTTTAAGTTTTGCTCCAGAAATTTGACAATAGTGAAAAAACAATATCGGGGAGAAGCGCACATTTCAGACGTTGCTAAGTCGGACCATGCTATAATAATGTCATCATTTTAGTTTTTCACTGCTGAGGATGCTGAACTAAAGACGATATTCATTTTCTGCCTATAAGTGCAGGGAGTGGTAGGCTTAAGAATTTGCAGTATACATAGAATCCCCATGGGCAACCGAAGTGATGATTAACCTACAGACATGGAAGACTTAAATCAAGAACTGGGAAAAATTCATATTATGGATTGATGCGAATGAAAGAAAAAAAAAGTAGAGCTACCCCCCAAAACAGTCTTATAATCAGGGGCAGTGACTTGCTCAAGTGACATTTATGGGGAAATATTTTTTAGTTGTTGTACGTTCAAAAACTTTTGCACACAGTGTTCTAGATATAGAAGTTTCAGATTCACTGACCCCTCTTTAACAAAAATAATGCGTTAATAGCATAAACATACTCCAATTTCTACCAACACTTAAAAGATTGATACATATCTCTTTATTTCTTCAATATGGCTCTTATTAACGGATAATATTGACACAAAGGTGGTATGGTGTTTGTCACTTAAAGACTTTTTTTTTCATCTTTTTAAAACTAGTTTGGGATTTATGACGAAAACTATTTAAACTAGGAGGATTTTATGTATAAAATTCTGTATCCATTAAACAGAAAGACATAAGAACATGTACCAAAATATCTTTTTTTTTCTAGCATAATAATTAAATTCACATTTTTTGGGGGTATTATAAAACGTATATTTTGTTTGCCAGGTTTGTCTACAAAGTGATGAGGACATTACAAAGGCAGCAGAGGCATTGGCAAAAGCAGAGTCAATTTTAAGAGAAAACCTCCCATCGTCACCGCTGACAATAAAAGGAGTCACCACTTTCCAAGATTTGATCATGATAGCAGACGTCGAGTATGAAGATGACTTCAGGTAAATGAAGAACTCATGGGTTTTGTTGAATTCTAAACCATGAACTAAGAAAGTCTCATAAGTTTTTGTCCCTTACTTGTTTTTAAATTCTTTTGCCATTTCAAAGGGGAGCTCTAGAATTTCCACCATTTTTTTTTAAATTTAAAGACCTATTATACACAAATAAATGCTTTATATAATTTGTTGTCCATGCCTGACAATTTATTTGGAGTTTTTCACCTAATGGTAGGATGTACTCAAAAGATATTTGACATGCTATTTCAATTGTCTCCATCTGAAAGTCCACCCTCAGGAAACAAGAAAAATTGTGTTTTTGAAAACAACACACATTAAATCGATTGACCCCATGAGCTGTCAATGAACTGATAAGTCATATAATAAAATATTATCTAGAACTGCAGTCCATTCATGTAATTATTTGTATAAAAAAATGCATCCCTGCCAGAGTAAAAAAATCAAAAGTTTGCAATAAGGATCAAGCCCAACCTACTGCTCAGTGTTTGAATACCCACTATAGCATGAATTAAGGATCAACCACCCTACATTCAAATATCAATCTTATTATATGAAATAGTATTTATTACTGAATGTGAATGGTTTCTGTTTCAATTTGGTTTTGTTAATTTCCAAAGATAACTGAATATTTATAGTCTTAATTTTGTAATAGCTTTAAGTCATCTAACATTCCCAGACATTTTACTGAAGTTCTCAAAGCACAACTGAAGGAGAGTGGAGTCCAAGTTGTAGAGAGACATGAATTTCATCCTCATGTGACAATCTTGAAGGTAAAATGTATTTATTTTCATACCCTATTCCAATTTTAAATTCAAGCTTCATGTAAGTTGAAGTTTAGATAAATATTATCAATAGAAATGAAAGTCAGTTTACATTTTGAGCTGAAAAGTCACGTGTTGATCACAGTTTAAACTTATGCAGTAGGCCTACAGCTCAAGTACAACAAATTCAACGAACGAAGACTCAAAGAACACCCTACATTCAATGAATAGATAAAATTCCCAATTTTTCTTCTTTTTTTTTGCCTTTAGTAAACTATCTATCATACAACAAAGTGATCTTATACTCACCCTTGGGTCCAACAAACCAGAAGTGTCGGCAAGCTTATAAAATTGCATACCAGACACTAAATCTAGTTTAAAATGAGACTACCAAAGACATGCCAGCTGATCGCTAAAGAATAACCCTAATTCAACAAGGGGTGACTGACATCATTTAATGTAGTGTGCAGTAAAAAGGGTGGGTCACAGAATGAAAATGACAAGCAGGTGGGAGAAGGGGAAGAGGAGTGGCAGCAGATAGACGATTGTTGAGCATGATAGTAGATTAGAAAGTTATAACTCTCAGTTTAAAACATGTATGTGTGTGATTAACAAAGAAGATGCGAAGGGAAAGTTGTAATAGGAGGTTAGAGGTACATGTATTGTGATTGGCTTAACACCATATGGGTACAATCATGTAAATGTGAGGGGGATGTGCTGTATTGGCAGCATTGAGCTACATGGCTTCAACAAACCTTGTATTCATCGAACTATGGAAACTAAATGATCCAATTTGTTGAGTTTGAGGTGTAGTATACTATTGATTGGAAAAACAAACACAACCAGATCAACTACCTGCTGTGGTACAGCTGTCTTCATCTTGATTTTCTAAAGTATTTTTTAATTACTCATCTATATCTCTGATTTATTCTCAGCTTAAGCTTCATCACAATTTTAAATATAGCTAAGTTTGAACTATGAAACAAAATAAAAAAAGAGATAACTTAAATTTTTTTTTTATTGAGCACCATAAAGCAAAAAACCACTGTGATATTCATTGTTTGCTTTCTTTCACAGGTTAACACCATGCGGGCAAGGAAAGCTAAAGTAGGAAAAATCAATTCTTGGCTTTATGTGAATCTCAAAGATAAACTTTTTGGGAAACAATCCGTTGACTCTGTACATCTCTGTAAGATGGGTTATGAAAGAAGGGAGGATGGATTTTACAACACCCCTGCAGAAATCATCTTCAGAAATAAACACTGAGATTTTCTTTGATAGTTTTCGGTGATATTGTAATAAAAAAAATATTTTTTATCTTTAAATGCTAATTTTTTTATTGGAGAAAGCAACATTGTCTCCTAATTTAATGTCTCTTAGGTCTAAAAAAAGATGGAACCCCCTGACCGGACTACCGAGTACTTGGTAGATCATATTGCACTGACACGGATCCAACCAACAGGTAGTAAGGTGGTTAGAGCGAGATTCGAACCCTGAACGTCCGGCATTATCCTCAGTGACTCAAATGGCCCTTTGTCTGAAATATATATAATATTTTTTTAATACTGAGTACTAGAGATTGGCTAGAAAATCATTGATAAAGCACAGTGTACTTTCTTTAGGTAAAAAGGACTTAGGATTACATGTAACTTATAATGAATTTCAAATATTTTTACCAATCTGTCAATTATTTTAGTGTTCAGAAATCATTGATAAAGCACTTTATGAGACGTCTTAAATCTTAACAAAATAGTTTTGGAAAATTTTTTCCTGTCTCCATTCTATGAAAAGATGCAGAGAGACTGGTGTAATATTATATTGTTTCATGGAATAATATTAGTTTGCATACATTCTAATTTCAAGGGTATGGAAAGAAACATTTTTTATAGATCATCAACTAATTGGTTTTTAGATTGACTGTAGATGGAATAGGAAAGTAATGGGAAGAAACACTAAAACACAATATTAAGAACAACCACTTTTTTGCCTTTGTATTTAAGAATTTTGTTCAATAAATCTTTGGCTCATGTACTCTTACTGTTATTCAGACAGTAGCCTTTTGAGATCTTGGGGAGACTTTTTGCATAAGTTGTTGTGTGTGCTATGTTTACTGTGTTCACTGAACTCTATGAAAGCCCTTTTCAGGATCTGAATATGAAAGTAACATCAAGAGGATAAAAGTGATACAATATGAGGAAAAAAAAAAAGGAATGTGAGGGGGAAAAACAGATTTTAAGAAAATATTTTTAGTAGTTATTATTTTTCCTGTGGTTCTTGAAATATACCCCACGTGTAGGCATTGTTTTATTTCACCTAAATCAGCTTATTTCTTTTCCAAATGTAAAGCCTTTTTAGAACATGTATCACATAACCCTCTTTTTTTAAATTCATCTATGCAATCATTTAATAAAACCAACCACAGTATTTTGTTTTAGAAATACTAGTTGCATGTATGACTTCTTCTTATCGACTCTGTGTAATTATACATTGTTGTATTCATCTATGTATGTATTTATTAAAATTAGTTACATCAAGTTATTTATTGCATTTACATTTTGTATGGCTTGGTTTTTATCTTCAGTTTGTGTGATTTTACATACACTAGATTAAAAGATGAATTTATCAGCAATATGGGCAATGAGAAAAAAGAGAGGTTGCATTCATTTGGGAAATGTTAAATATAAATGAAAATAAACAATGTAGATTTGAGTCTTCACAAATTCAACTTGAATATTATCATTTATCTTTTATATGTATGTTTGTTTTCTTATTTTTTTTCAATAAGTATAGATGGTGTTGCACTTAATTATAGTTTTTGTTTTTCTTCTTTTTGATCTTACCAGGTGATATTATTGTAATATTGTAAGTAATTAAGGACAGACCTTTGTAATACATCATGAAGAAATGTAATTTGAGATGGAATAAAATATCCAGATGTTACTGTATTTTGTAAAGATATACCATCCATCAATACATTTAGTGTCATGTTCTCAAAGTATTTTGATAAGGATGGAGATATTCTTTAAACATTAAATAAGGTATGCCCAGGTTGTTGATTTATTGTGATTATATTAGCTGTGCAATGAACTAAATATGTTTATTTTCAATCTCCTTCCTTATTGGAAAGAATTGATTCTGATTTAAGATTTTTGACGCATTTACTAACTCCCTACTGTTTGAGATCTTGGAAATTTTGTGATTAATGAATTTCAGGGTATTAATAAAATAACTAATACTAATAAATGAGAGCGCATGTTGCGTTCATTATTTGTGTATTGACCTACATGTATATATATATCAACGTAGAGGAGCATGTAATTTCTTCCAAAACTTGCTTCCATGCAGCAGATGTATAGTTTCTATTGCTGTACTGTTTGTTTGAATTCTTGTAAAGGGCTGGTATTTTCTCTACAGCAGTGATCAACGATTGTGGGTGTACTGGTGGCATTGCAGACTGTAATTATTTATTATCTCTGCCCATGGGTTCAGGTAAATACTAAAATGAATGGGACCTAAAGCGGAAACCTAAGGAACACCGAAGAGTAAAATAACTTCTTCAGAATAAGAAGTTTCAACTTTTACACAAGAAGTCCGAGATTTTAAATAAGATTCAAACCATGTAAGTGCATTTCCAGTCATGTTAAAATAATTTTTATACGATTTAACAGAATTTCATGGTCTATTGTGTCAAATGCTGCAGTTAAATCTAGAAGGCTCAGCAAGCAGACATTCCCAAAGTCAAGACTGACATGTAGAGCTCTATAAGCAGATTGAAATGTATCTCTAAGTTTATTTATTTCAAAATGTAGTAAAAATTGTTTCAGCACGACTTTCTCTAAAATCTTCGAAAGGAAAGACACATTCGATACAGGGTGATAGTTTTTAAAATCATTTTGATCCAAATTATGTTTCTTTAGGAGAGGCTTTATGATAGCCTTTTTGAAAAGTGTCGGAACATGCCCTGTAGTCAAAGAGGTATTTATGTTTGTGATGGTCGGTAAAAGTGCGTCAATGCACGACGTAACCAAATTTGTTGGTATACTATCTAATTCACAGGACTTTGAGGCTGATTCTGAAATTATTTCTTTTACTGTGTTATGTAGGAATCGATGAATTAATCTGTTCTTGGTGAAGACAATGTAATTTTCTTTTTGTATTTCTAATAGGGATTTACTAGTGAGGCATACATTAGGAGAAAGAGAATTGAAGTAAATATTTCAGAGTATAGGAAAAAACAATTAAAAAAAAATGTCAAGTTCTGATAGTTTACTTTCAATGTGATCAATAATTAAGTGAATACTGACTGTGTTTATCTTATTCTTTAATCTGACCATTAGTCACCACTTTCCGAAAATATCAATCCAATCAAGACTACCAAGTGCACTGACAAAACAGTTACCATCGAACATTCCATTAACACAATTAATGTAAACATCAAAATCAAAGCCACCAAATATCATCCCTACTCCCTTCCCCCCCCCCCCTCTCCTCTAGATTATAAAAGCTTTCTTCTCCACATCACACTGACTTATTCCTTTTTAATGAAATACAAACACGTGTACTTTAAAAAGAAATATGTAAAATAACAACTTTACTTTTATTGACCCTCTTAAAAAATTCAAGTACTGGGATTTTTCCAAGTTATTTCCTTGCATTGTGGGAAAATATTATTAAGGAATAAGAGGTTAGAAAGAAAGGAGTGCCTTAATGTGAGAGTATTACATTTTATTGCCTTAAGATGAAAGGTGCTTTGAAATACTCAGATTAACTATGCTGAGTTGATGGCTAAAATGGCTTTGTCAGGTAAAAATTAAATTTTAGGAAAAAAATCAATTTTACAAGAATACTGACAAATAATAATAATTAAACAAAACAGCATATTATAATTTCTTTTTATTAATATAAAACCACATCATAAGTAACAAAATACATGGTGCCATTTCATAGCAGGTTTCCTTTCCCCCTTTTCAGGGTATAGTAATCAAATGGAAATTCAATGTGTTAATGACAAAACACTTAGACTAAAATAGGGGCTTGGAGATCGGAGATGGACTGACAGAGATAGAGAGATACAGACAAAAAAAGAGAAGTGGGAAGGATAAAGACATAGAGGAGAAAAAAAAAAGAAATGAACAAAGCCAAACGCTCTTGTTTGAAGTGACCAGCAGTCTTTAAGTGAGTATAATATTCAAAACAGAAAAAAAAAAACATGTCCTCCTTGTTCTATTACGGATTTTCAGATTTGAGTTAAGTTGGTTTAACGTCCAACGTCAGCACTATAATAGGCTATTTTGTGGACAGGGCTCCAAGACTGACAATTTTATATGCTGACAAGACAAGGCGGAGATACCATGACCCCTGTATCAACTGGTCACATTATACTGACACCAACCTAACCAGCTAGAGGGGACGAAAAATAAATGCAGATCGTGGGATAAAATCCACCGACCTCCTGATCGCCCGTTAGTTTTCATTGAATTCTTTCCACAGGCCCTTATGTGAAGCTAGTGTGAAAGTAGTGGACATTCCCTGCATCAAATTGTTAGGAAAAATGGGAGGTTTTTTTAACCAGTTTTTGGTATGTAAAAAAAAAGAAATCTAAAAATGTTTTATATTAATTCTCTTTCTATTTTATATTAAGGACATTCGCTATGAATCTTTTGATTTTTTTATGTGTCTGTTATTTCTATGTGTAAAGCTATTTCCCATAAAACAATTGTGCTGAATAAATACATTTTGGAACAAATGAATATCTTAGGTAACTAAATACATTAAAGATCAATGGACGGAGCAAATGCATATTACACAATTAGCCAGTTTTTTGTTCCTGACACTTTCAAAATACATGTGCTTTTAGGTATTGAAGTATCTTCAATCTTTTGAAATTTCATAAAATATAAAGTTCTTCCACACATAAAAATCTTTGACAACACAACATCAAGAAAACAACACAAGACCTATTTTGGAAATTTCTGACAGTGACAGAAAATTTCATCCTAAAAATCTAAAGATTGAAAAAACAATTTAAAATAAAATAAAAACACATTAGAATAGTTTATTCAGAATTGTATGTCAGCAGATCAAAATAGACCCCAAATTTTTTTATTATTATTATTAAATTTAAATACTTACAATGGTACTTTTTCTTGGAGGTTTATGACCTTTTCTTTGAAACGATTATTATGTATTCCTCAAACATCCATTTTGACTATTTAAAAATTGAATGTGCACAGAGACACCAAAGAAATAAACAGATAGGCCAGTAAAAAAAGCCACCTTTGACTGACTAATTGACCATTTATACCTCTTTTTCCCCTTCTTCCCTTCCCCTCTCATCAGGGAATCTGAAAAACATATAAAAAAGCATTTTCCCTTCTAACATACATAATTTCCATTTTTTTACAGTTATTTATTTCATCTACAGCAAACATTACATGCACTATGCAAAGATCGTAATAAATCCTCTTCATGTACAACAGAGGTACAACAATTTTCCTTTTTTTCATTTGAGATTGTTCCCATCACAAATTTTCTCTAAAAACAGTATCAAATGTAAAATAAAACATCAAATATGTAAAACATTTCACGAGTTATCAAAAAAGTTTATAAGATTCCCAAGTTCATAACTGTCCAGGACCTCCAACAGGGCAGGAACTTTGCTTTTAACATTTTGTCCTTTGAATTTGAACTTGTCAATGTAAAGATCAGTAATCATACCTGACATGAGAATATAAAAAAAAAAGGCAAATGCATCAATTAAAATGTGTTTCATACATATCATCGCCAGAAATCGTTTTCTATATTGACATAGACATTCTAAGAGCATGAACAAAAAAGTGTACATGAATGAAATTATACAGAATTTTACTACATTACCAAAAAAAACCCCAACATAACAGCTTAGGGTAGGTAAAAGGAGCAAAGAGGGTGAAAAGCTTCTTTTTTCTTCTTTAATTTTTTTTTTTTGTGTGTGTGTTAATTGTTACTTGCTGATATCTTTAATTCAGTGGCTGGAGCACTCTATATTTCTTTAAATCTTTTTTAAAACTCCAGACAAATTTCACACATCACTCCATCACAAACAATCTGAGTTTATATCATTAAAAGTAAATATTATATTTCTACCTCTTCTGAATTTTTTTTTTGCCAGGGAGGGGTTCTGCATATAGGTATTTGTTTTATCTAATAATATTAACCTGGCATTTTACTTTAAAGATACGGTATGAAAAAATGTTTCATTCAGTTAATTTACTATGAGACCACCTTTTGAAAAGCTGCAGAATGTTAATAAATTAAAAGAAACAACATAACATAAAAAAAACACCCACAACTTTTATAAAACACATCAATTCATGTGAATATCATTATCCGCAGTTGAAAACAGAAAGTACCTACTCTCTATGCTTCTCTCTTACTTACCTTATTTGTCAAATTTTGTCTTATGCTAACTGGAAAGGTGTCAGTATAATGTGACAGCTGAGACAGGAGTCATGATATCTTTTCGTTGTCTGTCTTTGCCAGCGTGTAAAATTGTCAGGCGTTAGATCTGTCCACAAAATAGCCTATATAGTGCTGATGTTTGACGCTAAGCAACGAACTCAAACTCTTACTCACCATACAATCGCTCTAGATGACAAGGCTGACGCTTAAACTCTGACTTCAAATCATCGGCACTGGCCAGGATCTGTTGGTATTCTGGGGACATGAAACTCAGGTCTGGCTCATTCACTTGCAGCTCCTGGTGTTAAGAAATCAATTTTCTTCATAGAAAACAATTTTCAAGACAAGTGTTTTAACATGTAAAGATGTGGGGAAAAAAGACTGTTCTAAATCTCCATCAAACCAGACTTTTTGGAATTAGTTTTGATAATAAAGTAGTTAATATTATTGATAAAGTTATGAAACTTGAATATTTTATTTAACAAATATATGTCTACTATTTAGATAAGTTTATTTCAATGATGGAGCATGACTATGATTTTCAATCTCCGACAAACATTCACAAGATGCCGCAGTACTGGTTCCTTAACAAGTGGTAAAAGAATCTTGGTGAAATAGTGAGGGATCTCAAATTAATATTCAGTAAAAATTTATTCATTTAAAAGAAAATGTTCATATCTAAACACATTTAAGCACACTGTTGGCTCTAGAATCTTTCAGTTCCCATATAGATCCCTTTTGGGACTTAGCAATTGTTAAATTAGGATACACGATTCTTTCGGTCCATACAGAGATGCAAGTGCCTCTCATTTTGATATACTCCTAAATCAGTGGAGGCGCAAGGCTGTAAACAGTGTTTACCGGTGAAGGGAAAAAAACTAAAGAGAGTTACCTTTCATTTTCAAAACTATCACTTAGAGTGTGTAAAATCTAAACAAAGTGAAAATCTGTCAAGCATCTATAATTAGCCTATTTAAATTTCTGTTGGACCTGATTTTCTCTACCCACCATTAGCGCATCAATGAGTTGTACTTTCTTAGCCAACAAAAGCTGGTGCTCCAAACGAGGGTGTATCATCTGAAGGGTGTGCGCTATGGAATCTTCGTTAACATCTTGGACGAAGAAAAAATAGATAAGAGAGATTAATTCTTTTTTATACAAAATCTTTAAGTGATATCCATTGAGAACAAGATAGTTTCAAACAAGATTTTGAAATAGTGAAGAAGAAAATCAAATACCATGAGAAATTGAAACGTATTGAATGTGCAACACAGTAATTGTTTCTAATCTGGAATGATTGTATGGCAATGAGTAAAATAACGAAGGCAAAACAATTTCATTTAAACATGGTCTATTTCAGAAAACCATAGACTAGCATGTAGCATAAGGTATACAGTGTTAACACATTTGGCAAAAATGTGCTATTAGGTTTTAGATGGAAACTATCAGACAAGCCCTCTGGTATTAAAATTAAAAGGCTGCTGAAAAAAAAATATATAAAAGAAAACAGCATTGACAAAATGTAAGTTACGATATAAAAAACCAACATCATAAAACAATATCATACTATTTTATGCAAAATCAAAATAGAAATCTGAGTATGAGATTATATACCATAACTAATGTCCAGTCGAATTTTCTTCTTTGTGGCTTCCTTTGACAACACATCTTTCAGGATGGAGATTGTAGAAATATTGTCAGATCTGAAGACTGCTTCACCCTTCCTGAAATGTCAAGAATAAACAAATTTACATCTATGTGAAGATAGTACAGGAAATATCTGTAGCCTGAGGCACTCTCCCTTTTGAGGCTTATCAGACTGCAGGACTGAGTATAAATTTAAATATTATTTGGGGTGAAGACAAGGGGAAAAACAAGTTTTTTTGTTGTTGTTTTTTTCAATATAAAAATCAGCCTTTTGAAACATTCAGTGCACCTTGCATGTTTATATACAAAGATTTGAATTGATCTGAAAATCATTATTTATGCATGCAGAACTTCTGATACTCCTGAGGAAGGAACTCAAAAGACTTAAATCATTAGTATCTGATGGTCTAAAAAGTTTAACCCAGAAAATTTGTTGATAGATATTGTTCATGCAATGTTGGTTTTTCATGGCCACAGGGTAAAGAACATGTGCCATTGTATTGATGGCCACATGATAAGGAACATATGTCATTGCTATTTGACAAGCTTTTCCTGGCAACTCAAGCATCCTTACTCTGACACTTTTATTAGGGTGTGATCTGTGTCATTGACTGTAAGAGGGCTTCATAATTTTGTTACATGTCCTCCAGACAAAGGGATATTGATACTGATGTAGGTATGAGTGTAGCTCTTAAAACTCCATCTAAAAGTATTAAGAGATGATACTCATTGGAAATTTCCTCAAAGCAATTTTAATCTTCGTTATAATTTCCAAAACATTTTTAAGATGAGTTTTTTTAATAATATTTTAAATAAATCCTCATGTCTTGCAAAGCAATTACTGGAGATGTAACCACTTAGAATAGAAGACTAAAAATGGTTTTCATCATTAACCTAATAGAAATTGTTTGATTTGGTTGGTGAATAAACATGTTATTACCTATATGTGCAGTCTAGTTGAGTGTCAAGGAAAGTGGATGAGAACTGGAAATTGGCAGCATCGCCAGCTGGAGCCCTCTCAGGCAGCTCAGGGAGACAGAAACACAGCCAGGCGTGGACCTCCGTCATACTGAACTGACCTGTCAGAGTGAGGCTGTTGTGGGGTCTGGGATCACAGCAAAGAAAGGGACTTTGTATATGTCTAAATATAAAAAAACAACCATACAATTTTTAAAACCCAAAATCTGCATAAAAATAGTGATGACTTTAATTCCCTCTAACTAAAGTAAATGACTACCATGGGATGTATTTTTAATGATGGCATGATGTGAATATAATAAAATACTAACAAAACTCTTTTGCTATGAATACCCTTTGCATACTCATTGAAAAAAATTCAGACCTTGGTAGTCAATTAAAAATTGTAAGCAAGCAAAATAAAAGAGAAGGGGATTTATATTTTGGACTGAAATTTCTTGTGAACAAATCTAATACCTGTTGTCATCAAAGACATGAGTGCGCTGGTGTAACGACAGAGGTTTGATGGGATACTGTCTCAGCTGACAGGTCTTTGGTTGTATTCGTGGCGTAACATATAATTGAAGCGTGCCGTACTGGCCCTCTATGGAGCGGATCTTCAGCTCCAGACGAGTAGTATTAGCCTGACAACGGTAGGTTGCTAAGAGGAAATTGCCTTCCTGCAGAAAAAAATGATAATCGACAAAAGCAATTGTTGGATCTCTTTGTGAAAAATATGGGTTCCTAATTGTTTCTTACCTATTCTGAAGACAAACAATAATTTTGAATTTTTAAACACACTGCAAAATCACAAGTTTTCCCTTTTAGCTTTCCCATGGCTCAAATCTCCTAGAAATTTTGTGAGTTTACATCTAGTAAGGATAAAAAATAATAATACAGTCGTTTCTTTTTAGAAAGATCTTATTTGGCATGTGGACAAAACTCATGAATTTCAAGAGCTTACCTCTGGACTGCAGGCCGAATAACTGACCACTGCTGAATTTTTCTCTACGTCCAGCAAATCTACAGGAACATCACTCTGAAAAAGTATCAGTGACAACAAATTATGGAGAAAAATAAATTTAATATATGAAATCAGTAGTAATAAAAATCAGCATTGGCAGAATTTTTATGACAAAAAACTTTTTAGCCATGTCTTGTTTTTATAAGATAGGTTTGTGTAATAAAATACCATACATTACCATCATACCAAGGTGAAAATTGCATTCAAGATATGTTTAAGGAAATTCAAATCATCCTTCCTAGTCCTTTCTTTATTATTTTTAATGCACAACACTTAACGTTTTTTTTAAATCTTTGAAATAGAATAAGTTTAATGCAAATAAAATGAGTAGTGGTGTATTTTTTAAAGGAGAGAGAGCCATGTATTCATTCATTCATCAAGTACCGGGTCTAGAGCAGACATAGGTGATCATGGCACGCAACTCATCTCTTTGGTCAGACAATTTTAAAAAGTCTAAATTGGTCCTGTCTTTATTGGTTGCCCATCTTTTAAAAGTATCTAAAAAAGTCATTCTGTGTCTACCTATGCTTCTTTTACCATCTATTTTTCCAGTTAAGGCTGAATGTTCTATACTTTAGCGTCAAATTCCATTTGTCTTTTTCTTAGTTATTATCCAAGATCTATTCTAACCTAATTCAGCACTTCTTCAATTGATCAGATATCCTTCAATGATATTCTTAGTATTCTTCTGAAGAACCACACCTCTGTTACTTAAATTAACAGTCTTCATGCAGACCTTTTAAGGTCTGTTGATTACTTTACAGCCAGTGTCACGACTAAGTTATATTGCGAACAAATAAAATCTTCTTTCAGGCTAGTTTAACAAACCTGAAGAAGGATATTGTCAATAGGGGTCTGCAGCTCCAGACTGAGAGTGTAGCTGGCATCTTCTCTGTTGAGCACAAATTTGTCATTGATAGGGAAGATAGGAACTGCCGACACCGCTGTCTTAGAGTATGCTGTCTGTTGGTATTTTTCTCTTTCATCGGTAACCTTTTGCTGCAAATCTTCCAACTGTGTTCTGTAGAGGTACAGAAAAAAGTTGAATGACTGACAGTTTATTCTATTGATCAGAGTTCTTATCCATGTAAAATACTACAAATTTATTGGTAGACTTCATTGTTTTGCCATAGACATCTAATGGACCATCCACAACATTTTCATCATCATTAAATTAGAATGGAACGCACACAATTTAAAAGACAATAACAATTTTCTAATGAACCTACGTTTCCTTTCAAGAAGCCTTCATCAGACCATAGCGTTAATGAAGAAATTATTGAAAAGTTTAGTTTCTATAGTAGAGCTTATAGACAGTAATTATTGTATGTTAAAAATTATGAAGTCAATAATGACGTGTCTCACATATAGAAATTTAGAAATACAATACTTCTAGATTCAACAAGACTACCATTTTCATCATACAACTATATGATATGATTGTTTTTACTGTCATAACTTTAAGTAAAGTATGAATGAGGTGACCCACTTGAGAGTGTTGATCTTAGCAACAGCAACTGAGTCAGCTGTGACATGCGTAGGCCCAGCTTCCCGAGTAAGATGCTCAGTGGTTAGTGCAAACACCCAGCCTGCCACAGGATGTGCAGAGAAAATGGAGAGTGGGGCAAGAATTGAGTCATGCAGTTAATTAAGCCCCTAGAAGCAATTAGTTGGTGTAAAGAGCAGTTTATACTAGGTGCATAGTTTGGTAGCAGAGACTGGTAGGGTAAAGAAAAAAGTCCCTGATAAGAAAAGTTAATACATTTTTTGTACCTCCCTATTCATTTCAGGTTTTCCTAATGCTTCGTATAATATAGGTATAAATAAGTAGGCAGCTATGAATTGACATAGCTTTTTTTGGGGTGCAAAGTGACAGGACTGGGGAACACATGTGTCAAATGTAGAGAGAGAGAATGAAAAAGTGCTGACAAAATAAAACAAAAAGATAGAGACAAGACAGTGGTGGAAGTACATGCAGTATCAACACAGCTAAAAGTGGCAGCACAGATCATGAAAAGTCTAGAGTTATCAGGAATATACAAAGGTACAGAAGTGAAGAGCTGAGACAAATGAACCTGTTAATGTCAGATGTGTTTTGAAATTAATTTTGTTCAAGGTGTGCAGAAGCCTGGATATGAATAATTATGGTTTACTATCAGAGTAGAATTGTGGAAATAAAAGGTTGAAGTATAGCTGCTTATCTGCAAACTATATGAGTCTAATCTAGCTGCTTATCTGCAAACTATATTAGTCTAATCTAGCTGCTTATCTGCAAACTATATGAGTCTAATATACCTGCTTATCTGCAAACTATATGAGTCTAATATACCTGCTTATTTGCAAACTATATGAGTCTAATGGAAACAGAGCATGTAGTGTCAGGACTCTGACACAACAAAACACCTTTGAGACATAGAGTAAGTTGTGATCTGAGGGAGAATTGGCAATAAATTTAAAAGCTTCCACAGGCCAAGGTTTATCTGCACGCAGGATTCTCCAATCAACCAAAAAAAAAAATCTGGTCTCTTTAATATCGTTCATTTTTTTTAGTAAAAAGCTGACAACATGCCCACGATTTCATCCATTACAAGCAAAGCTTTTCAAACTGTGTTGCGACAACATTGACCACAATATTTAGCTTTTCTAAATGCATGTCCCGAACAACCTTATTATAAAATTAAGAATAGCACACTTTCAAATCAACATGCTTTGAAACCTTTACGTAGAAATAAAGATAATTTTGGAGAAATCAAAACCAAACCAAAACAAATGAACAATGTCATAGGGTAATTATAGAACTTATAAAATACTTATGCCAATTTACAGAAATTATAATCCAATGTAAACACCGTTAGTTTGATAAGTTTTTCCTACAAAATGAAAAAGAAAAAGAATGAAATATAAAGATCCTGACTGGCCACATGCAGAGAAAAGAGTATTCCTCACATAATTACCGTAACTTTTTTACTGCTTCAATTCCCTCTATAGAAAAACCTTGTTTGACAGGAGGACCTAGTGGCTTTTTGCTCAACCCAAATATAGAGCCTAAAAAACACAAACAATTCAGTAGATCTTTACTTCAGTCAAACTTATCAATTTTGTTTCCTTTTTTTATAGATTTCTCCCTTCCCCTTTTTAAAATTGTTTGAAAAAAGAAATATAAAATTACCACAAAAAATTCAACAAAAGTTTCCTCGTTCTCACTTTGCAGTTCCATTCATCATTTATTATATTCCTATTAAAAAGATTCTAGTTTAAATGGGAAAAATTCAGACTAAGGACTATATTTAAACATGTACATAAAAAAATGTTAACATACCACCATAAGTAGAGCAAACAATCTCATCAAAGCTTGAGGATGCAATAACTCCTCCTTTGACTGATGTTATACTTTCATTACAGGTCTGGAAATAGTTAAATGTAAAAATGAAGTTAAAACAGCACATTTACTGTATATAATAATTAAGAAAATGTTGTCCTTAAACATTTTATATTTCTTCATTACTCTTTAAAACATTTTGAAATCAATATCTTAATTACACCCTTACATATCCATAGCGATGAATTGGCTCATCTGTGTCATCGTAGCTGTAAACCTCCACTTGACCATCATCTCGACCAACCAGGAGGTCCATAACACCATCTGCAGTGATGTCATAGCTGTCTAGGCACAAAATCCCTATGAATCGTGAATCGAAATAATAAATTTACAACCTGATAGATGTAAACAAGTTACAGTGCTTTAACTCCATAAAATTGAAATTTAGAACATAATGAATTTAGTGATAGCTTTGGCGCAAAAAACAACATTACATTGTACATCATGCATTCGGAAAACACAGTTTCATCATATAATAATATGTTTTAAAAATATGTATCAAAATGTGGCACTTCTGTACGTTTTAAGTTATTTATAAAAAATGTCCAAATTGTATGCAATATTATGTATGTGAAAAGTGAAACTTTAATGTTTTTATATATATATATATATTACTATATTAACACAAAATTATTAAGAAAGAATACTTACCACCACCCCTTTTCTCATTTGCTAATTCCCAGCGATGGCTTGGTACAAGTCTAGAGGAAATAAGGGGATAATGTCGAAAGAAATTCTTTAAAAATTACAAAATAAATTTAGTAAATCTTTGTTAGTATTCTTTAAAAATCAGTTACCTTAGAAAAAGAGAATTACTAAAATTTGAAAACAAATACTCAAAATACATATAAAAGGAGAAAAACATTTAAAAAAATTAAAACCACATTTCAATGAATAATTAAACATTCCATTTTCTGAACGTAAATTACATTATAATTATGTAGAAATTATAATTTGTGCAATTTTTACTTTTTTTTTTCTAGGACCAAAGATTTAAAACCAAACAAAAAAACCCTTCAATTTTGAATGTCAACTTACGTTCCAATCTGAAGCATTCCAAGTCTTCCATCGGATGTGCCATACAGAATTTCATTACCTTCATCACCTGAAGTGAAAAAGAATATATCAAGCTAGTCGTTGTCTTTGAATGCCACCCCTTACCCATTCTCTTTCTCTGACTAGCCTTCCATGGTTGTTTTTTTTACTTCTCTCTCTTTCAACTCATTCTACTTTCAGTTTGTCTCTTTCTATAACCTATTTAACTAGAGGACTAGGTTGAATTCAGAAACTATCAAATAGTTAAAGCAAAATATAGAAACATAAGATGCGATCACCTACCTCCATTATTTCCAAACAGTTCTAAAACAACTGGCGGGCCTGGAACCTCTGCTTCATAAAGCAATTCTGACTCCTAAGTAAAGAAAGAAAAAAGAAAATATGAAACAGATGAAAACATGGAAACGAAGGCAAAGTTCTTGAAACAGATTTTTTTTGGGACATGAACGGACAGGTTTACTTTTAATCACTAATACAATTAATAAGCTACACAGGAAAATAGGTAGCAGATTTCCTATTCATATTTCAATGTAATTGGACCCGTGTAACTACCAACCTGTAATACTCTAAGCACTCTGTCCTGACATGCAAGAATTGGAGTGATCCCGCCACGGTTTTCTGTAGGCAAGCACAGAACGTCACTGATTTGGTCATTACAAAGAACATAATTGATGTCCTTACAGTCACGGTAATGGTTGAATACAAACTTGCCACATGCCAAGAGGTCTGTGCCTTCCACATATCTGAGAAAAGCAGATATTATATGCCAGAATGACCAAGCATTGAAAGATTCAGCGAAAGTTTAAAAAATCCTAGAATTTTATGAGTGGTATATAATATATTTACTTAAAGTACCTATCATTGTTATCTCCCTCCAATGGAAAAGCTGTTACTGTGATTTTTAAAAATGTCTTTCTTTCTCTTGAAAATAAATAGTAAAAAGATGTTCATGGTTTCATGTGGGAAAAAAGGATGAAAATCTAAGCTTTTGGACCAAAGAATATCATGTGCTGTGAAATCAAATGAATTAAAATGCACTATAACTATATCATCCCTCCCAGTTTGGAACATAATCATTTTACTCATACAAAGTAATTTTCAAATGTGCCAGAACCCTCTCATTTTACATAACACGAGTTAAGGACTCCAATGGTATTTTATTGCCATATATTACTTTAAGAGTAAATCTCACAATTTAATTCAAAATTTAAGTTCTCTGACTCACACAGATTTGATTGGCTCCGACATGTTTGTATCAAATGTGAGAAAATTTTTGCCTTTCTTCGTGTAGGCGTTCACAACTGCACCACTGGCTGAGAATATTCTCTCCCTCACCCCTCCAACTTGGCCACCAAGCACAACCCTTGTGAGTTTGTGAGGACCAGGAGGGGTTTGAAACACCGTCTTTCAAGCCAAAAGAAAAATAGTATTAATGAGCAACGTTATATTTGAAAGGAGCATTATGTGATTTATCTAAGGAAACTGTTGTATTAGTGTTATATTTATAAAACTACATGACTAGCGCTTACAAATTTGCATGTTTTTTTTTTTACTTTCCTCTGCATTTTTTCTTCTTCTGAATGTAACATTTTATTTTATCTTTAAAAAGAAAATACTACTTCCTAAAACTTAATATTACCGATATGTGATATCAAATACATTTTACAAAAAAGGTAACAAAGCTAACCAAAATTGTATTGTTATCAAATTTTCTTCTCGGAACTTCCTTAGGAAGAAAAACTCCATAACTATGTTTCTTAATATTCTCCACTTCTGGGTGACAAATGCAAAGTTGGAATGAACTGTTTATAGAAAATAAATCTTAAAAAGGACAACTTGATATCATTACTTACCTGTACTTCCCCTTTTCGCATCCCTATGCAGCGCAGAATACCTTCATTGTCTCCAATTGCAATCTTTACGAGAGGAATAATATAAAATACAAGTAATTTGATTTGAGCCACAAAATTTGATTTGGTGTAAGTTAACTCATAAGGTCTGACTCTTCACAACTATCTTTAAATGAGTTTTATTTTAACACTCATCAACTTGTTTGGTGCAATGGGAACAAGTTAGCAAGCTCACTGTTTTTGAAGCAATGATTATAAAACTAAGACTAAAAGGGACCTAATAATATATTAATCAACTTTTAAAATAAAAAGTAGACTGCTTCATATTCCATTTCCATCTTTACTTTTTTGAAACAGGTCAAGCAAAATGTATCAGTCTTAGAGTCAAAGTTAAGGGGAAGGAAGGTCCTCAGGGTGATTTTTTATGTTATGCACTTTAGCAGGTCTTAACTACAACCATTAAAATCAGCACCTTTGAAAATGTAGGAATCAATGTCATTTTTCAAATTTTGTCACATGGGTGCCATGGTGAGGCCGCCATATTGGATTTTGGGTACCTAAAATCTGTGTATCTAAAATCTATCTTGTCTTACAATTCTTTATGAAATGACAATAAAGGGAAAAAAATGTTTTCTTGACAAAATCTCTGATTTCTCAACCAAAATTCAAAAAACCATCTGTTTTATTGTTTATTACATCAAGCACCAATATTGTGCCAATTTTCAGAGCAATCAATCAATTAGTGTTGATAGATTTTGGGTGTGAAAAATGTAACTTTTGAAAAAATCGCATTTGAAAGTAGCACATATTAAAAATCTAAAAAATTGCAAAAAAAAATTGTCCAAAAATCAATCCTGTCATTTCAGTAGTTTATGCTGGTCATCTCTCATCAAACTCGTTCTCCCTGCTTGCTTCGACAACTGGGAACAATAATCCAGCTTCAAAATCATCATATTTACTGAAAATTGCTCTGGCTGAAACAATGAATTTGTGAGCAAAGATATGAATTAACACCCGTGTGCCTTGGCCATGTAACCTCCTATTCATCTCCAAGCATCCCAGCCACATAGGACGCTCAGCTAGGTTGTCTGATTGCCAAGACTCTTTATCACCCTTTCTTGTCTACATGCTGAATGCAAGTCAGTCTGCCGCGTATCATATCCATAACGGGGTGTCTTCTATGAATTAAACTGCTAAACATGGAGTGCCAATGGCCTTGTACTTATTTCTACATGATCTTTAGATCAGTGGCATGAATCAAATACAAGAAATCAGTAAAATAATCGGAAAACCATTTGAAATTGGGCTGTGCTTAGATGCTTTCTTGCAATTTCGGCACTCTAAAATGTGACTGGCTTCCAAAAATTCTTAATTTAGAATGAAAAAAAAATCTTCACAACACTTATTTTTTGGTTGAAATGTGCACATTAATGGTTCAACTGATTGCAGAAACTAAAATCAGGAAGTCAATTATCAAACACCTTACTGGCCATTTCAAAACACTTCCCTCACATAAAAAAAAGAAACAAAACACACGAAAAACAAGTTACTAAGATCAGGGGGTTCGATCAACAGCAATTTCAGTTTCATTGTATTTCACAAGATTTAATATCTGAATGCAATAAAAGGCATGTTTATAAAAAACCACAGGACATTTTCAAATAATATTTAATGATTGATTTTTATTACCCTTTGTGTTTTGCCAGCCAATGGAAGTACTTGAAGGCATTTCTGACTGGTAATTCCAACCTATATTTGATGTCAAAAAGGAATTTTATTAAGTTTTTCAATATAAATAGTAAATATCTTTCAGAGTTGTAGATCATAATTTTTTTTCTATACATATTTTTTTAAAATTTGAATGTGACATTTTTTTTTCAAAATGCTAGGTTTGTTAAGCGCCTGGAATTTGACATAGTAATAGTATTTAAGTGTCATACTGAAAATTATCATCATTATCATGATGAAGTAAGAGGTCAATGAAAAATAAACATGACCAACCCTTGTAACAGATCATGTTAATTTTTAACTACTCACCTGCAAATAATCAACCCGTGTCAAATCTAGTTGCATCATTTTGACAAGATTTCACTCTCACAACAATGTCGATTTTTTTTCACTTCCAGGATATAATGGTAATCCTAATAAAATAAAGGTATTTTATTTACCTTTACAAGAAGAAAGGAAAATAAGAAATGATATTATTAGACAATCTTACAATCCAGATCGACCAACTCACATACCACTAAATGGCAAGATTCAATAAACACAAAGTCTGCTGCAACCACTTTTTTTTCTCATCAGAGAAAACCTTAAAAATTGAGAATTGATTTTGGTGCTTACACAAATCTATGCACATAACTATTGACTAAAAAAAAAATGAAATCTAGATCATCTCTAAAAAAAATCTCTGTGAATTCTAGATTGAGCGATATGTTTCAAGAAATTATCTAGACTAATAGATCTGATTTAGCTCTGCCTTACAAAATATCTAAGCTGTAAGTATTTCAGCGCAAAAGTAAGTTTTTTGGGAGGCTGTATTATCATTATTATTATTTTTCTTGTTTGTTGTTACTATTAACTGCCATGACAGACAACTCTACTTTTAAATCTATGTTTTAGATCCAGCAAATTTCAGGAAAATACTTTGATAATAAAATTGAAGCATTTTTTGTAGGCTACTAAATTGATAGACTAGATCTATTACGATCATCTAGCTTCAAAGAAAACTTTTAAATTTGCACAAACAAACTGTCTGTTAGATTGATATGTTTGATAATTTTAAACCCTATCTCTTTCTAAAATGTGTGTAGGCTAACTAAGATGAAATCCATTGATTTAGTTTAAGTCCAAAAAATCATTATAGATACATCTAGATATGGCAGAGACTAATTCTAGTTCTATCCTTTCTAAGTGTTGATTGCCGCATTTAGATTTAGATCTAGATTAACATTAACATTACATCTAGATCTGGATGTCTAAATCTAGATCTGTATGCCTATGCCTAAACTAGTGAAGTTAACCAATGAAAAATATCGTAAATCTTGCAACTGAAACGCTTTCTCTTCAATTGCAAATTGTGTTTTTACAAAGACACATTTTACCTTCTTTCAAACTATCAGATCTATATTATGTTTACTTCACAAACATTCCTTGGTCGGCCATATTTCAACAAAAGGTAACTCGTGGAGCAACCACCAGACTACCACAGTACCGCCTACGATTATGAAAAAAAAAAAAAACAAAAAAACCCAAAAAACTACGGAAAAAACCCCAACGAAACCAACAAAAAAAAAAAAAAAAAAAAAAACAAAAAAAAAAAAACAACAAAAAACAAACAAAAAAAAACACCGAGTAAATGTCACAAGAAAACTTTCACAACGACTCTGATACAATCATGTATTCCCAAATGCCTGATTTAATAATAATAACAATAATAATAATAATAATAATAATAATAATAATTACCCTTCGCAAAGCTCAAAACGCTTGGCACCATTTTAAGCACATTCACCAAAGCGTTCAATATTAAATTTCCTCTCAGATTGGTCCCGGCGGAGATGTTCCGTCGACGTACTTTGCCCAGAACGATCTCAGCGACCTGAGTGGTTTCACCGAGGTTTCCATCGGCCGCGGATCCACACACCAGCTGGAGCTGCCCGTCTCCCTGGCTGGCTCAATCATCAGGTAGAGGGTACCGCGATTTGATAGATGCTACAGCGATTTGACAGCAATTTGGTAGATGGTACCGCGATTTGGTAGATGCTACAGCGATTTGGTAGATGCTACAGCGATTTGGTAGATGCTACAGCGATTTGGTAGATGCTACAGCGATTTGGTAGATGCTACAGCGATTTGGTAGATGCTACAGCGATTTGGTAGATGCTACAGCGATTTGGTAGATGCTACAGCGATTTGGTAGATGCTACAGCGATTTGGTAGATGCTACAGCGATTTGGTAGATGCTACAGCGATTTGGTAGATGGTACAGCGATTTGGTAGATGGTACAGCGATTTGGTAGATGGTACAGCGATTTGGTAGATGGTACAGCGATTTGGTAGATGGTACAGCGATTTGGTAGATGGTACAGCGATTTGGTAGATGGTACAGCGATTTGGTAGATGGTACAGCGATTTGGTAGATGGTACAGCGATTTGGTAGATGGTACAGCGATTTGGTAGATGGTACAGCGATTTGGTAGATGGTACAGCGATTTGGTAGATGGTACAGCGATTTGGTAGATGGTACAGCGATTTGGTAGATGGTACAGCGATTTGGTAGATGGTACAGCGATTTGGTAGATGGTACAGCGATTTGGTAGATGGTACAGCGATTTGGTAGATGGTACAGCGATTTGGTAGATGGTACAGCGATTTGGTAGATGGTATAGCGAAGAGAGAGAGAGAGAGAGAGAGAGAGAGAGAGAGAGAGAGAGAGAGAGAGGTTGCGAAATAGAGAGAGGAAGAAGTTTGAAGGCACCTTGCTTGAACGGTCCACTCCCACTTTCTATTGTGTGCAATAACCATGATTTTCAGTCTAGAGCTTACAGTTCACACATCCATGATTTCCATGTGGAGCTTACCGGCGTTACCACACATCTATCCAGTCAACAGTCAACACTCTGAGTTTAATTTGAGGAAATTCAAGAAAATTCGAACATGGGGCCATACGATTGAAGTTTGTGGACCCTTAGACATCTGCGCCCCTGAGAGAGAGAGAGAGAGAGAGAGAGAGAGAAAGAGAGAGAGAGAGAAAGAGAGAGAGAGAACAGAGAGAGAGAGTGAAAGAAAGAAAACATAGAGAGAGAAGGGGGGGGGGGGAGTTGTGAGAAAGAGAGAAAGAAAAGAAGAAAAGTTAGAGACAGTGGAGGGAGAGAGCGAAAGAAAGAAAAAAGAAACACAGAAAGATTCAGAAAGGAGACATAGAGGGAAATACACAGGGTTGAGAAAGAGAAAATTAGGAGAGAGAGAGAGAGAGAGAGAGAGAGAGAGAGAGAGAATGAAAGAAAGAAAACATAGAGAGAGAATGAAAGAAAGAAAACATAGAGAGAGAAGGGATGGAGGGAAATGGCGTAATGTACCAGCTGTTCTCCATCAATGTTTTTTTTTGTTTTGTTTATAGAGAGAGGAAGAGAAGGAGCGGAGCCCTCTTTCTACCTCTATCCGGGTTTAACGTCTCTTAGGTTTCACTTGAGGAATCATAATAAGCTTACGGCGACAAGCAGCATTGACAGAGGACACAAGCTCAAGATGAAGGCAAGACATGATGGACCATATCTTATTACTGCGAGGCTGGTCATGCAACATGAGGGTTCCTAATTTTGAAGGTTCTTAAGTTGAGAGAGGGGATAGAGGGAAACAGATAATACAAACCTATATAGTGTTTGTACTTCTGCGAAACTTTATATCCTGTGGGACGGACTGGCGCGGATGACGGATGCAATCGGTGGCGGCCTTCTATTTTTTTAACCGTACCTCTGACTCATACAAGCTACATAGCTGCACGACGTACAGAACTATAGATACGTTCCAAAAGGAGCAAACAGATAAACCAAAATTACAATCAAGACAAAAACAACAACAAACAACAAAATAAACAAACACACAAAAACAACATAAATAACATGAAGATAACCGATGGCAGCTACTTATTCGTAATCTAAAACCACCCCTTTTCCATTATTATGTGAAGGGAAAAAAATCAAAATAAGTAATGATTTCTACCAATTCAACCAACTTTAAGCACTTGTAGGTCCAACTTGCTCCCTCCCATTTTTCAAAAATGCCAGTTTGGGCCATTGATCAAAATGGTGGCCATCCTCATTTTGCAAAGGCATACTTTTAGTTACCAAAGAATTGAACAATGCCTTGCATGTACTTTATCTATATCCCTTTCATCCCAACAAAGTCCATTTATCAGCGTTATTTTCTTTTATTCCGGTTGGTGGGTACGGTTGATCGCTTCTCTAAGACAAGGAAAAAAACCCAACTAAAACAATCCAAAAACTATTTACTCTCATAGTTTGACTTTTAAGTTCAATAAAAAACCCGGCACACACAATAACAAACGACAAAGAGACTAGGAGAGGCGAAGAGACGTCACGAAGAGTCGAAGATTCTGATCCTGAACTCCCGAAGGCCTAAAACTAACTAATCTAGAATCTAGGCGTAATCCAGTGAATGCGTCCCTGATTGAAAACGCATTAATCTAGCCTATTGAGGCAAAGCAACCTGTTTACTCCTGAAAAAAAATATTCGGAATTCCCAGGATTCATTCAAGACAGCATTTACGAAACCTAGGATATAGATCTAGCTGTGTAGCATGGTGAGAAAGTACCTCAAGGAGCTTCTTATTAATCTTACTCTCCTAGAGACTAGCCAAGTCCATACCAAAGCCCTTTAAAGATTCCAGTCTTTTTGGTTTGACATCACAGGCACAGGGCACTGATTTGATTATGAGGGATCCAACGGAGAAAGGCCCACTGGCTGGGGACATCACATATTTTAAGTCATAGTATTTCGGCCTTTAAATTTGATTTTTCAAGTATTTTTTTTTAGTTAATAAAGATCTAGATCTAGATGGCCAATCTAGAGACTCATCTTGGTCAACATCTAGATCTAGCACTTAAATTCTGGAAGTATAAATCTTTCAATAGTTGGATAATTTGATGGTTGCATGTTCAATAGAAAAGTGGCAGTGCAGCTAAGTTTAAAACCTTTTCATAGACATCTATTCTTTGTGAGTGCACTATTTTTGGGAAATTCTAAAGAGCTTTGAAGCAAAGCCTAAAGCTTTGATGTTACAGTGCAACTCAAATTCAAAGAACATTCTACAAATAATTAAAAAAAAAATAAGTAAAAAAAAATAGTATTTGGTTGGACTCTCAAAGAAAGCGAAACAGTCCTAGTTTAACGGTTTCTTTGTTTCAAGAAAGACAATAGCAATAAACAGCATTTCTGTTCATTATTTGGATTGAAATACATTACTAATTATATCCATAGTGTGTATTGTAACATTTTGAAAGAAAAACTATATAGTGACTTTCTCGGTCTTAAAAGCTGATGGACGACCATTGAGAATGGTATAAATAAGATCAGAGAGGAAGAGTGAAAGGAAAAGTTGTAGGTAGAGGGGTGGATGCTCAACATTATCTGGGTACACTTAGTAATTTTAGAGGGAGGAGTGTACTGGCAGCACTGAGCCACACATGGCTTCAATGAGCCTTGTATCCGACAAATTGTTGAAAAACAAGCGCGTTTGTTGAGTTCGAGTTGTTGTTGTAATTTCATTATTTCAAAATAGAAGGTGTGCAATATAAAGACATGCTAGCAAAAGAGACTGTTATTGTTTCATTGCTGTCATGTAGGCCCTTTGTGAAATCTCTATACAATTTGTCTTGCATCTTTATCCTGGAATTCCTCTCTTTAGTTTTGAAAAAAATTATTTACAAAGTCTGCAGATTCTTCGGAATTCTTGTATTGGCCTTGCAGGCTTTGTAGATTTAGTAGTCTAACTAATTTTGCATTTGGATTAAGATGATATAAGTCTAATCTTGATTTTCTGATATATTATCAATATGTTGTTTGCTGTCCAGATATTCTGAAGTTGTGTAAATAAAGCCTGAAACATTTTCTTTATATTTTATGCCCAAGCTGATGCAAGTTACAAATAGATTATTTTGCTTCCATCTCTGCGAAAAAAAACTTGGAATTCTCAGTTGTTAATTTTGAAAGAATTGGAGACGTTTCTCAAAAGGCCATTAATGTACGTCAGCTCCACAACTTGTCTTTACTTGTGGAACATCTTTATTTATTTAATTTAATCATACTTGAAACTCCTTTTCTCCCATTTCTATTACTTCAGAATAATTATGTGATTCATAGTTGAGAAAGCGCAGCATAGGTGGTCCACTTCGTTATATGTAGTACAGCTTCAGGAGACTGCTTCGAATTGCACTCCTAAAACTGCTAAACAATAGGCAGGGTTGCAATGCTTCGCTTCGTAAAAAAAAATATATTCTAATTAGATTTTCATCAAGTAGGCTGAGCCGTTATTAGTGCAAGCAAACTGTCAGGAGTCGATCGTTGTGTGCGGCCTACCTGGGATTTTACTAGTATTGGCTACACTTTTTTGTACGTGTACATAGTATGTCATGTTGCAGAGCTTGGCAATCAAGTTGGTTGCTTCTGTTATCAGTTATTGATTTCATTTAGGCTGATACCGCTCAAACTAAATCTATTTCCAAATTCCTTTGCAACTTTTTAATTTTCAGGCTGAAGTGCAACTCTTATCAGTGATATAAGTTTCTGTGACTTTGCAGATTTTTAGTGATAAAAAAA
The DNA here is from genome assembly GCA_003991915.1 of Elysia chlorotica. Taxonomy (NCBI): domain Eukaryota; kingdom Metazoa; phylum Mollusca; class Gastropoda; family Plakobranchidae; genus Elysia; species Elysia chlorotica. The sequence continues at coordinate 410,300 of RQTK01000220.1, read as the reverse complement.
ATTGTGTTCCAAGTTATAAGCAAAAATCTTATCAAGATGATATTTTTTGTGATTCAATAATTAAGTTTTGCCGCCGTCTCATGCAAGTAAAAATAAGTTTTATGTGAGAAATCGAAGTTTCAATGAAATCTGAATGCCGGTTTATAATGATTTTGAGATCGTTTCGAGATTGTTTGTTGAATCCAAGTTGTAGTGTACTAGTTATACAGGATACTTACCAGAACCACATAAATACAAACATTTTCTTTATACCGACAATGATGCAGGTTATTCTTTTATTATGTTTAATAAACACACTTACAAATATCACTCAAGTAAATTTAAATAGAATTGGGAGTGTTCTTCAAAAGGCCAACAATATAGGCCTACATCACCTTTGAAACTTGTCTTTACTCGTTCATACTTTAAGTTCAAACTTTTTTCTCCCACTTTATTTAATTTCATTATGATTCATAGTTGGGGAAGCATAGCATAGGGAACCATTTTTTAAAGCAGTGCACCTTTCTTTACTGTTTAAGCAGTACACTTTTCAGAGAATGAAAGTGGTCAAACAAACCCTAAGATCACCCACTAGGGTTGGCATGGTGTATGCTTACACAATATCCTGGCTTTTTGATTCTTCATCGGGTCTTTTGCAGTCTTGAGGATCAGTTGTGGGAAACAAGTGTTTCTGGTTAAAGGCAGAATCTCCAGTGATGTTTGAATGCCAGCACTATATAGGCTATAATTGTGATATATATCTCCAGTGATCCACATTGTTTAATCTAAAATGCATAGAGAGACATTGTGTGACATTGATATTTCAAAGCACAAACAATTGCTACATTAATTGTGTGTGATGTTCTGACAGCTTTCTTGTCCCTTGCTCAATTTTCTGAGAAATTCAATGTCAAATACATGACATTTTATGGACTACAAATATTTATCATTTTATTAGTTACAAATACACCTGTATGATTTTGAATCTTCTTGACATTTATGACTTTAACTCGAACCATAGCATCAAAATTTACACCTTCCACAACATCACTAATGTCTAACCATCCACATATCTCCTCCACCATCAGTCCCTTTAGCAACCCTAGCCTTCCCCATCATCACTAATTTTCTCAACATTCACACCTTCCCCAACACCATCAATTTCCTCAACATTCAGTAAGATTCACACTTACCAGAGATCCATTACTGCCTTAAGCCTTCTCAACATTTACACCATCCACATCACAATCAATTGCCATTTAAACTTTTCCTAACATCACCATGTTATAACTATAAGGATTCTTAATTTTTGGTTTTCCTCAGCCATGTTCTTTCAAATTAATCAAATGTACATTTATAAATTTAAATTTCCAAGTGCCAACATGTATATTTAATTTTTTTTTTTTTTCTCACCATTTCAGGCTCAAGCAAGACCTGAACAATCTGATTCGGATTCAGTTGCTTACCATATGAGACAGTTGCATCTCCAACTCCACAGGAACAATGCAGAAGCAAGAGTAAGTACAGCTGAGGACTTCATATGTACATTGTACTGCCTTTTGAAAATCAAAATATGGATATAAAATCTTTGTTGTGAATTGTTTTGTCTAGGCTTTTGGAATTGTCATACAAAGGTGAGAACTATATTCGATAGGTTCTTTTTTTTTTTTTATTTAATGAACTGACGTGTGTTATTTAAAATTGTTGATACAAAGTAGTGACAGTCTTACAGAGGAAACTCGTGACAGTTTTGGCATATTATTTGTTATGCCCTTTAACCCAGTAAGCTTAGGATAAACAAAATGCATGAAATGCCAAAAAGACACTCCAACTTAATCAATAGTTATGATGGTCGCTTTGTGATATTATGTCCACACTCTTTTGTCTCAAGAGGGCTATGAGTACCATACAGATATATACAAATTTATTTTATTTTCATATTCACCTATACCATGCCCTTTTTATGTATGTGGGTTATGATGTTTCTTTTAGTGCTATTCTATTTTTCACATATCAGGTGCTTTCATTTTAAAATATCTGGGTCAAGGTTTTTCTGTTATAGCCTCTGTTGCAGTTATTGTTTTCCTTGTAACATCACTGTTCCTTCCTCTGGACAGTACAGGGGGAACGTGTAAAACTAAAAGGCAAGCTCAGCCAGAACAATTGCTTGATGAACATAAACTGCTTGCAGCATTATTTTTCGTAGTAAAATAAATTTTCAATACCAGCCTAGAATTATTTCATAATTATGGTTAATGATGATGATGATACTGCTACTACTACTGCTGCTGCTACTACTACTACTACTACTACTACTACTACTACTACTACTACTACTACTACTACTACTACAACTACTACTACTACAACTACTACTACTTATTGAAAAAAATTATATTATTATATAAATTATTATCATATTATTATTAAGGGAATAATAAAACGTAAGCCTCATCAGATACCGGTAACATCACATAAGTGTCTGAATCCTGCCTTGTAGCATAATAACCCCCCTCCTCCCTGTCCAATATAGCTTATCATAGTAGAGATATAATAATTGCAACTGGGCAAAATATACCTTTACCTTCAACTATCCAGATATAAATAGAGATTGAATAATAAAAATTTAGAAAAAAAAATTTGTTGTTGTTTTTTTTGTTTGAGTCCTTTTGTGTATAGAAAATGAATCTTGAATTCTTTTTTTCTCCTCTATTACGAACAGGCTGTCACAAAATCACCTCTAAGTGTATCTATTCCAAATAATATGGAGAGAGGTGCTTTAAATCCAAATACCAATTCTGGCAGAAGTACACCAACCTCTGGCAGTGTCTACACTTGGACGAAGAGCCAACCTCAGCAGACACAAGGCTGTAAGAAGACATTATCACCCATTACTGTGGACACTAGTTGGGGTTCATGTGGTTCCATGAACAAAAGTTCTTTATCTCATAGGTCTCCTGCATCTTTTGTCAAGTCTCCTAGTCAGAGAGAGGTTTTTCTCCCCAAAAATCTTGACATGTCTACGTTTGAAAATCTACATAACTATAGAAGGACAAACATTGATCAAACGTCATTGGACAATAGTCCTGACTCTGGTGTGTCCGTTGGCTCTAATGAACTTACATCGAGCAGGCCAGTTAAGTATATGGCAAATCAAGGACCAATGTATATTCCACATCCGAATCTCCAAAAGGCATTCAAACCTATTGGGGCTCTGACCAGTAACAGTAACAGTCCATCAACCATGAATTTGACACAGCTCTCTCAAAACCCTCAGTTGTCAGCTCCAAATAGAATCCAATGGAAGCCACAGCCATGGCTTCAGACACCTCACAGTCAAATGGCTCAAGCCAATCATCCTAGAGCAAACAACTTTTCCCATCCTCTTTCTGTGAACTTGACAAGGCCAGCATCCCCATTGCCAAAGGTTTCTCCCAGTCTTTCCCAAAGATTCTCTAGTCATGACCGTGCTGTATCTTCCCCTAGAACACCTAGACCTGTTTCACAAAATCAACCTGGTGTAAGAGTATTCCGCAATAGAAACTCAACATCTACCCCATCACCCTCCAGCACTTCTTCCATAACATCCAGCATCAGCACATCTTCCATAACATCCAGCATGTCTTTAGCTAAAAACGGTTCAAGCGCCACCAAGGTCTCACCCACTACCAGCTCTATCACCCAAGCCACAGAAGGCACTAGCCCTCAGCAAGATTCTCAGACCTGCAGCTGCGACCGTTCACCCAAAATAATTCTGTGCAAAGCTTGTGGGGAGATGTGCCAAGGTCGTATTAGGCAGAAATGCAAAGCCCACCCAAACCAAATATTCTTGATGGACTTCACCTGTTGCCCCTATTGTCAGTCAGAGAATCTAAAAGAGATTGACTACAGCAAGAAAGTTTAATCATTCTGATATCTGGGTCCTTTTAAAGGATTTTGGAATGTTAAATTTTTTTTTATTGTTGCATTACCAGGTCAAGAAATATTGTGTGTGTGTAATGTATATATTTACGCAAGTAGAATGTCTATAACCGTCTCTTTAGGTAAGTTATAGTTTTGTCAAACCTAAGTGCCTCATCACTTCATAGATCCCATTAAAAAAAACCCACAAAAATTACTGATAAAAGAAAAATCTTCAGTCAGTTGTATAACATTGTTCCAGCTTAAATGCAAAGCATGGAAAATTTTATTATTTCTCAAGTGGTGCAACTCTTTCTCTCCCACCAGTCAATCTTCAATAGTTCATCTTAACCACGCCTACTGCTACTCCTTCTTCTCTTTCTTCTCATACTGGTACTTTTACTGTTATTTCTACTGAGACTGTTACTCCTATCCCTCCTGCTCTTTCTAGTGATAAACTGGCTCTTCTTCTTCTTCTTCTTCTTCTTCTTCTTCTTCTTCTTCTTCTTCTTCTTCTTCTTCTTCTTCTTCTTCTTCTTCTTCCTCTTCCTCTTCTTCTTCCTTTTCTTCTTCTTCTTCTTCTTCTTTTTCTTCTTCTTCTTCTTCTTCTTCTTCTTCTTCTTCTTCTTCTTCTTCTTCTTCTTCTTCTTCTTCTTCTTCTTCTTCTTCTTCTTCTTCTTCTTCTTCTTCTTCTTCTTCTATTCCTCCTGCTTCTACTACATTCATGTTGCTACTCTTACTCCTACACTTTCCGCTCCTGCTGCTATTACTGCTACTCTTCTTTCTACTTCTACTCCACCAGCTCCTGCTTCAGCTACTTCTGCTGCTAGCGTTACTCCTACTGTCACTGCTCCTGCTACTCCTACCCCAGCTGCTACTCTTACTCCTGTTACTGCTACTCCTACTCCTACCCCAGCTGCTACTCTTACTCCTGTTACTGCTACTCCTACCCCTTCTGCTACTCTTACCCCTGTTACTGCTACTCTTACTCCTACCCCTTCTGCTACTCTTACTCCTATTGCTACTCCTACTCCCACTCCTACTTATACCTTTACTACTAATGCTACTCTTCTTACTCCTTTTTCTACTTAAACTTCTACTGCTAATTTTACTGCAATGTCCACTGCTACTGCTGCTCCTCTTTCTACTCTTACTCCTACTTCTATTACTATTCCTACTCCTACTGCTACTTCTACTGATACTGTTACTCCTTAGTCCTATCCCTACTGCTCTTTTTACTCCTACGGATGGTAAACTGGCTCTTCTTCTTCTTCATCTTCTTCTTCTTCTTCTTCTTCTTCTTCTTCTTCTTCTTCTTCTTCTTCTTCTTCTTCTTCTTCTTCTTCTTCTTCTTCTTCTTCTTCTTCTTCTTCTTCTTCTTCTTCTTCTTCTCCTTCTGACTACTACTACTACTACTACTACTACTACTACTACTACTACTACTACTACTACTGCTGCTGCTGCTGCTGCTGCTACTACTACTACTACTACTACTACTACTACTACTACTACTACTACTACTACTACTTCTCGTATTGGCACTCCTATTCCTACTGCTTACCGTTTCTGTTAATGTAACTACTACGGTTACTCCTACTCCTACCCCTACTGTTACTCCTACTGTTACTCCTACTGTTACTGCTACTCCTACTGTTACCCCTATTGTTACTCCTACTGTTACTCCTATCCCCTACTGTTACTCCTACTGTTATCCCTACTGTTACTCCTACTGTTACTCCTACTGTTACTCCTACTGTTACTCCTACTGTTACTCCTACTGTTACCCCTATTGTTACTCCTATTGTTATCCCTACTGTTACTCTTACTGTTACTGCTACTCCTTCTGTTACCCCTATTGTTACTCCTATTGTTTCTCCTATCCCCTACTGTTACGTCTACTGTTATCCCTACTGTTACTCGTACTGTTACTGCTACTGTTACTCCTACTGTTATCCCTACTGTTACTCCTACTGTTACCCCTATTGTTACTCCTACTGTTACCCCTTTTGTTACTCCTACTCATTATACTGTTACTCCTACTGTTATCTCTATTGTTACTCCTACTGTTACTCCTACTGTTACTCCTATTGTTATCCCTACTGTTACTCTTACTGTTACTGCTACTCCTACTGTTACCCTACTCGCCCACCTGTATATTTTCGTATTAGGCCTTGTTTTAAATTATGACTGAGGGGGTGAAGTGCAAGAACCTCTATATCCATTTTCACTTTTTCATTAATTAAATGTGCAGTTGCTGTAACAGTAATTGGAAAATTATGTAGGTTTGAAATACAGGATCAGTGTGTCTAAAACAGATTCTGACCAAATTATTTTACCTATTACATAAATATGGAGCCATAATGTTTTGTGTTTGATAGGTCACAAACAATGAAAATGGCTCTTAGAAGTTTTTGTGTCCTTGTATATAACAAAGATAACCTGGAGACAAGTTAGATAGAAACAAATAAAACATACCAAATCTGGTGGGTTTTTTTTTTTAAATGTAGTAAGAGACTACAGTAAAACTCTGGTATAACGAGAACTCCCGGATTAAATGCCTTCTCTCGTTATTGCCGAGTTCTCGTTATTCCACTTGTAAAGGGGAAAAAAGGGGAGTAATGCGCTTTCTTTTAGATGCCATTTTTGAAGACGTGAAGAGATTATTAGTCTTGGAATTGACGACGTGGGTTGAAGATGAGCGATCTAATCACTGTAACAATCAAACCTTGACTGACTGACAACTCTATCAGTGATCAGATAGGCCTATACCATCGCACACCGCATGCTATGTTGTGGTTGGGTGGGCTAGGCGGCCTAGGCCATGTGCATACTGCCGGTGTTGGAGAAAGGTAGTAACAAAGAGAGGCATCCTACTACGGCGTGCTTATTGGTTATTGTATCTTAGGCTTAGCTTAGGCCTAGTGTGCAGAGAGTGAGAGGCGTGTGCCAGCCTCTCGCTTTCGACACAAGCAATGCGATGGGTGACGCAGTGAAGTAGCATATTGGCTCGCAATCTTCTTCACATTTGAGTGCGGCATGCATGGTCTTTGTCATTTGCGACAATATGGCTGCAAAAAGGCCCTTAGGACTATAACTTTTGAACATGAGGGTCGGCGATCTCTCGCTATTACAGAGTTCACTTTCCATTTGTTCTCGTTATTCCAGAAAGTAGTTACACGGGGATCGAGAAAAAGTCTCGTTATTACAGAGTTCTCGTTATTTCAATTTTCATTATAAGTGGACTCCACGAGTGGAGGCTTTTTTTTTTTTTTTTTTTGCTCACTTAGTTCTGAACATTTTACTTTAAGTTTAAGAATTTTTTTTACTTTTTTTGTTTGTTCTTGAGACCCAATCACAAGCTCAATATTCCCTGGAGCATATTGCGCAAATAAATAAAAATATTTTTTGTACTTCATGAAAGTATCATCTAATGTATTCAGCTGAACAAGCTAGATGGCAATGACTGAGTGTTGTACTGAGTATCTTGGTGTTCAGAACTTTTAGCTGCTGAAAAAGTCGAAACGTTTTCTGTTGTTAAAATTTTTTCTCTTGGAAAATGATTCTAATACTAGTCATATCCTACCTTTTTTTTATTGGAATGAAAAATTTCTTTTTTTATTGTTTGTTTTGAAACACTGCACAAAAAAGCCTTTTTTGTGTGTGGCATAATTAAATAATTTAATTATCTAGAAGACTTAATTTCACAGTGAAACTACATTTTTAAGGAAAAGGAATGCTCATTTCAAATTAAAATCATTAGCAATGTTTATCCTGTGTAAGAGACCAACAAGAAAAACCTTGTAATTTTGGTTAATAGTCTTTATATTCTTTGTTGTGCAGCAAGTAATTTCATATGCAAATTTAGTTTAAACTTACCTTTTTTCCTGCTAAGTGTGTTTTTGTGTTTATTCTATATTTGAAAATGTAAATTAATTCATACAATTTGATCATGATTTTAATTTTTCTAAAATAAAATGTCTGGTACAAAAATGATGCAAATTTAATAATATTGGAATGCATAGCTTCTGTTCAGGAGGTCCCCTGTTTGATATCTGATTGAGACACTTTGTGCCCTACTGGTTGGGTTAGTCTCAGTATGATTTGGCCAGCTGAAACAAATCCTGATAACTCTGCTCTGTCTCTGTGTGGCAACATGTAATGTTGTAGATGTTGATCCGCACTAAAGCTTAGCTGCTAACGATGGACATTGTGAACCCAACAAACCAAAACAAACCCCTCTGTTTAGAGTATCCTCTTTTGAGTTTATTCTTTTGTACTTTCAGATCCCATTATTTTTAGTTGTCTTTTTTTCTCCAGTGTGGTTGTCGCTCTCCCAATATCTTTCCTTTAAGAATCTCTCTCTCGTCTTGGGTCGCGCGGTGGTCCTGGGGTAGAACATCGGCTTCAGGCACAAAAGGTCAGGGTTCAAGTCTGGGCAATTTCGCTCCCTACAGTTTGGTCGGTGTCCGCTTATTGTGATAGGCTGAGACAGGAGTCATGGTATCCTCGCCCTGTCTCTTGTGTGGCAGCACATAAAATTGTCAGTCGTCAGTCTTGGGGCCAGTCCACAATATAGCTTTAAATGGTGCTGATGTTGGATGTTAAACCAACTCAACAATCAACTGTTCCTCTCTCTCTCTCTCTCTCTCTCTCTCTCTCTCATTGTTCTATTTGATCCACATTTTATGTTCGTTGAATTCTGTTTCATGGCCTTATCATTATACAGTAGAAACTCCTTGAGTCAATGCCTAATTAAGTCAATCTTTACATAGCTGAATATTCTCATTGCAACTAAAAAAGTACATGGACCTCAATTTAAAAAAATTAAATGTTATTAATTATGTCCCATGAGGTTGACATATGCAATGTCCAAACTCTCAAGATATACAAGATTACTAGGGACGAATCATATACTGTGACAGTTGCCGTGTCCACTGCACCTCTCTTGCTTTCTTCTTTTTCTTTCTTTTAGCATACTAAATGTTACACTGAACTTCCATGCCACCCGAGGGTCTTTTTAATTTCAAAACAAAACGTTTTGCATTCACAGCTAAAAATGAGTCACAGCACTGCACAATTCACAAAGTTCTAAACTTGTGTGGTGAAAACTTAAAAAATCTGCTCAGAATAAAAACTTGTTGTATTTTCAGTCCTGATCATTGTTAGAAATATATGATGTATTTTCTTAAATGACTTTTTAAACTTGAATCTCTAACAATGAACTCATCAGGACTAGTGTCAAGCTGCAGGCTTCAGGATCATGATTAGACTTTACATTATAGTTATATGTTTCCTAGTCTTTCCAAAGAATCTGGTATGGAAAAAGTGCATTACTGAGTTTTGAACCACTTTCCTCCTGCTGGTCCGTCCAAGGCTACTGGTGTTTTATATTCCTGCTGTCTGCATCAGTACAATAATGCTACATCTGTACATGTTAAAAAAAAACAAAAAAACTTATCTTTAAGGTGGTACATGATGGACATGTCGTTAGTATCTTTATACTTACGTCTATGTACATGCATCTTTAATAATGAAAAAGTCAGCACATGTTTTGCAAATTGTTATGTAGTTGCCGTAGATGTTTCAACCTTTATTTATTTAGGATGTGCATAAAATAAAAATCTTATACTGGGGTATAGATCATATTAATTTCTTCGTAACTAAGAACTAAATATGGAAATAATGAGGGTGAGCCTGTTGGAAGAATCTTCCTGTTGAAATCATTCTACAGAATTTTTATTTGGCCTTTCACTATTTACACATAAACTATAATTTTTTACTGTTCTTAAAGAGGGCTTAGAATCACAAGTTCTACAAAATGATGCTTTATGTAAACAGAACCACAAATTAGGGGTCATCTAGCAGGTTCAGTTGATACCTTGTGGCATCATTGGTAAACACACCTGCTATAGTTCTACTTCTCCATCACTATTGGTATTGATAATTTCATCTGCCACTTCTTGAGTTGGGGGTACAAGAAGTATTCAGGTGTTGCAAGATCTGGGAAATGTTTGTCGGAGGTGCAGAGATTTTCGTTTCAATCGCACTGTAACTGTAAGGCATCTGAGGTTAGTGACGATCGTGTGGGGGCACATTGTCAATGACTAAGTCTTGCAGTTGCACACCTTTAAGTTATTTGGAGAGATCATTAAGTCATTGATTTCCAACAAATTATTCCTTGTTTAAGCTTTTACATTTAGAAATTCTGTGTGAGCTATGCCATAATTATCTGAAAATTTGCATCAGAACCCTGTTTACTAAAGGGAATAATAGCTTTAAAGTAAAACCACCTTGGCACCAAAATATATATTCAATGGTATCCCATTGATTGCACTTAGCTTTCTATGTTGTTGCAGAAATGCCTCATCCTTTTTATTGAGCTGTTTAAAATTAGGCATGTTACATTATTATGTGCTGTTAATTTTTTTTTTTAGGTTTATGACTACTAGGCAGAGATTTGGCAAGTAACCAGGGAAAATTTTTTTTTTTTTTTTTTAAATTCTCGCTTAATGGCTAGGGATTCTCCTTATTTACTGGTAACTCATCCAATTCTATCGATTCTAAATCTTATCAAACACTTTATTCTTTGTGGATTGTGGTGCATACATTATGTGGGCTCTTGTGATCAGGCTCTTATGTGATTATAACCTCTGAAATACATTGTGCATGTTAACTTTTTTTTTAGCTGCATCAGAAATGCATTTCTAAAAACATACTGTATACTCTCAATGTCATTGGTGTTTGCTCCTGAGTTTGCATAGTCCTTGGGGAAATAATATCGCATTTTTGTTGTTGTTGCTGAGCAGTTCATAAGATGCAGATAATTTTCAAAGACAGAAAAATATCATACTTATGCTACATTTCTTAACTGTATGCTCAAAATCAAATGACCTATGTGAGCGATGACAATATATTTTAAAGTATTTGTAGTTTTGAGTTATACTTTGAGGCAAATAAAGTTAATGTGTTTTTCAGCCAGCCCTCATATGAATTATGTAGGTTATTGTTACTAATGTTAGGACTAGAAAAATAAAGCATAAATACATACATGTATATTATTGTTGGATATTATTGTTGATTTCACCTGTACCGTTTTATTCAATAATAATCAATATTCTGCTGTTTATATATTTCATTTTTACTTTATCAGCAGGTAAGAAAAACACTATAATATTGTTTATTAGATGACCCAAAATCATTGGCCACTGCCCATTTTTAAATTTAATTGATGGCAGTGCAAAAAGCTTATTATATTTTAACTCTTCTTTACAGTGAAAACACTTGGAAAAAAATACTATGCTCGTATATAAATGGGTTGGATTTACCATAAGGTATTGAAACACAAAATAAGTTTTTGTAAAAACGTCTTGTGAAAGGCAGATACATTAGTTGAAAACCTGGCATACATTTTATGACAACAAAAAATTGCTTACTGGTGACCAAGACAGATTATTAAATTACTCATTATTTTCCAAATGTTTGTAGCAAAAGGGTATGAACACTGTATAACCTGTGAATAATTCCTTTTAAAATCCTATTTTGTTTGTATTTGATGGCTATGTTGTACCAAATCTACTTGGTGTACATAATACATGCAAATATATGATTTTTGTTTTGTTTTGATCTGTTTATGATGCAGAATTCACAAATTTTGAATCTGCCTTTTTGTAGTTAAAGTTGAAGTAAAATAAAACTTCCTTAATCTCAAAACTTAAGTAATGAATTCTAAGCTTTTAAAAATATTTTTGTCTGGAAATACACATATCTATGTACTTTATTCTTCTTTGTGACCAACACGGATAATTCTTGACTAGATAATAAAACTAAAACTAGGAAAAGGATTTGAAGGGGTATGGATATGATGGGTGCTACATGTTTATTGTCACTAGACAAGTTTTGCTTTAATAGGGTTTTAAAATTCATTTCAAAGTGTATTGTTGCTCTTTGAATCCTCCAACAGTATATTGATGTAACTCACATCCTGGGGGGCGCTGTGGTCCTGGGGTAGAACATCGGCTTCTGACGCAAAAGGTCCAGATTCGAATACTGGCGATTGCGCTCTCTACTGGTTGGGTCGGTGTCAGTATAATGTGACCGGCTGAGACAGGAGTCGTGGTATCCCCGCATTGTCTCGTGTGTGGCAGCACATAAAATTGTCAGACGTCAGTCTTGGTGCTCGTCCACAATATATCCTATAATATAGTGCTGATGTTGGATGTTAAACCAACTGAACAACTCACATCCTTTTTTGTAATTTTTAAGTTATATCACAGCGAGCAAAAATAGATCAAAAGCTGCATAGTAATCAAGGTGAAGAATGGTGGAGAAAGGAATATAAAACGGAAACACAACCATGCCACATAAAACTAACAGCAAGCAAATAAAGGAAAAGGAATAAAACAACCCGGAATTTCTGATAGTTAAGGGAGAAAAACATTTACTAATAATATCAAAATGGATTTGTATTGCTGCTTTGCATTTTGGAGAGCTCTACATAAGTATTTTTTTTTATATACAGACTTGTTGTAAGTAGTGAGCAATTTTTTAAAATGATTTTAAGAAAACGTCAATAAATCTTTAAGCGACGAAGAATATTAAAAATATGTAAGGATTATCTACCTTTATGCCTCTTGTAGACTTTTAGAAAATAAAAGAGGAGGCTTACTAAATTATGCATGTTCTTACCCATGTTTATTGTTTACTGATCGATTGGCACAGGGATGAGTTTCAAAAAACATTATCACCATTTCAATAAAGTAACTGAGTCGTGAAGAGAGATATATAAAAATTCAAATAAAATCACACGGTAAACATGCAATACCAAGACATAGCTGTCTTATTTTGGACAATTAAGATTATACAGTGTAGTTTGTTAATGACAACAAAAACAAAAAAAGCAACACAAAATAAGCAACAACAACCTAACAAACATCCCCCCCCCCTAAAAAACAAAAAAACAAACACAATCAAAATCACACAAGTAAATCGGCTAGATCAACGACCTTTTTGTCTATGTCTAAGCGACATCATGGATACTTATATGATTTAAATTTTAAGGTCAATTGGACTTGTTATAAAACTATTTCTTACGAAAAAGATAAACTATGATTGATATTTCAAAAAAATGGGTTGCGAGTTTTGAGAACGCCTATTGGAATCAGAACGTATACAGTATAGTATACTTATAAAAGCATTTGTTTTGCTTGTCCACTCCTATAAACATAAACTTGTAGAATGAAGTTGAGTGTGACCTAGAGGAGGTTGTTACATTTCCATATATTAACCGATTTATACTACTACATAGCAAAAACGTTTGATGTAATGATTTGCACAGACTGGTAACAACACAACGCATGCGTGATTTACCTTGATTTTGGGCATACCTTTTGAGTTGTCGTCGCTATAATAATAAGTGTAACCAGCGATGTCTCTTTTAAAACAAACTTGAAATAAACAACTTGAGAAAAAAATCATTGTTAGAACGTTATTGGATGTATAGGTAATAGTACATGACATGTACATAATACACTATCGAAGTGAGTCGTAAAGCCAAGTTACCTACAGAAAAGCAAAACATTTGACATATTTAATAATGAAAAGAGAAATACGCACAGTTTGGCTATGAGGGACACGATAACAATTACAACTAAAGGTTTAGAAAGTATATAAAAACATTTCGCTTTTATTGGCTTCATCAGACATGACACTTTTAAATAACAAGATAAAGAATTCAGAGTATCTCGGAACGTCTTTTCTGTGTACGTGGACCCCGGGCCAACTAAAAGTCTTCCTGACTTTGCCATACTCGTTGGTATATAACTAGTTTTTTTTTTACTCTGTTCAGAGACAGCAAACCATGAGGGTTTTAAAAAATACTTGTTAACCGGGACTAAAGAAAATGCATAGTTGTATCATATTAGAAAAATATAACTAATTTTCTGATATCTGTCTCTACCTATCTATCTATCTATCTATCTATCTATCTATCTATCTATCTATCTATCTATCTATCTATCTATCTATCTATCTATCTATCTATCTATCTATCTATAATAATAATAAAATTACTTGCCTGTCGCGACTCCGGAGTTTCGAGCTGTTGCTCTCCTCAGGCGACTAGTTCTTTCTGTTTGACAACAGGAAACGTTTTCTGTGCGCGCAGTGGGAAAAAATTTCTGGGGAGCCAATGAAGGGTCCTGAGCATATGAGTATAACTGGTTTAGTCGTAGAAATCTAATCCTGATACAAGTTTTAAAACAAACTTGAAATTCACAACTTGTCAAAAAGACCCATTCTATGTTTGAATGTCTTTGGAGGTATAGGTAATAGTACATGTACATAAGACACTATCAAAGTGAGTCGTAAGGCCAAGTTACCTACAGAAAAGCAACACATTTGATACATTTAATAATGAAAAGAGAAATACCTCCAGTTTGGCAAATGAGGAACACGATAACAATTACAACTAAAAGTTTAGCAATTATATAAAACCTTTCGATTTTATTGGCTTCATCATGCATGACACTTTTTGATAAAAAGATAAAGATTAATTAAGAGTATCTCGGAACGTCTTTTCTGTGTACGTGGACCTCGGACCAACTAAAAGACCCCCTGACTTTGCCATACTCGTTGGCATAAAACTAGTTTTTTTTTGTAAGTGCTTTGTTCAATTGTGCTACATTTAATAACTTGTCAGAGGCAGCAAACCATGAATGGTTTAAAAATACTTGTTAACCGGGACTAAAGAAAATGCATAGTTGTATCATATTAGAAAAATATAACTAATTTTCTGATATATACATGTACGAAGTTTAGACATTGGGTTGAAACCTTTGTGTCTAACTTTCGATACTAAACTAGAGTTGTGATATTAATAATTATCTGGATAGAGTTTTCTTCTAACTGCGTGTATATCTAATTAGACCCATTTCCCTACAGTATAAATCGGCTTTGGACCCTTTATACTTCAGTTAGTCTGGATATACCCTTTAAAGCAGAGATTACCGGATTAGACGCATCAAACTCTTGGTTTCGGTAGTGCTGTTTTATTTAACTAAGAATATCCGGTAAAACGTCTACTTATCATATCACAGGGGCAAAAGTAGAGATCATAATGAGTTGTTAAAATTACATTCTTGCACACATTTAAAATGACTAGTCAGTAATTGAGGGACACTCTTTGAATTTGATTTGATTTGAGTTGGTTGCAACGTCAGCGTTATACACGCACTAAAGGCTGTATAGACACTCTTTGCTTTGTAGGGCTACATGATTGTAATGCATCTATTTCGATGCCGTTATTAGTGTCAATGTCTATAAAATCCACGTTCATGAACGTGTTCGGCGGGGGCGATACTCTTGCAAAAGTCACCTCCACCTATTTCTATACCGACGTGCTGCCAATGTTTCTCTGTGCCTAAGTCATCATTTCTTCTTTTGTGGTCAGCGTCACCACAAAGACATCTAGGTGCATGTATTGATGTGTCTGAGAGAGAGAGAGAGAGAGAGAGAGAGAGAGAGAGAGAGAGAGACTTAAGCTTGTACATGAATACTATGTAGGCTACTACAAACCCAACGAACCCCACGCACGGCGCTAGGAAAGTAATTTTAAGTCATCGACCAACACAGCTGACCTGGGCTCAACCTTGGCCAGCTAGGTACATGTACCTGTATGGAAGGAGAAAATCCCTCACTGATTCACATTCTCTCTCTCTCTCTCTCTCTCTCTCTCTCTCTCTCTCACACACACACACACACACACACACATACACTGCTCTTACAAAGCACAATCACGAATACATTCAAACACAAACATAGTTTTTTTTTTTAATTAGCAAAGTTAACACCGCATTGCACGTAATGCTTTAGGTACAAACATATCACTTATTCAACTGCCTGTTTAAGCTTAGTCCACGCGTCTTCACAATGTACTTTGTAACCTCTTAGTCTTAAGTTGCCGGCGTCCAACTGCTTTCAACCGCCGTTGTCGAGCGAGGTCAGTAGACGTCATATCGGTGCCAGTCTACCAGAGCGGGGGGCGAAAATCTAGGACATACATGGACAGTACATGAACCAGTTGTGACCAGTCCAGCTTTGCTGAATGTCCTCGAGGGAAGAAAGACTACGGCCATGTACATGTAGTATGATTCCGTAAAGGTCACTGGCTGTATCTCTGACCAAGAGGGCGTGGAGGGTTTATGTAACACGAGCAATCGATGTTTTATAATTTTCTAGGTAAATCTCTTCTTATAACCTCTTAAGTCTTATGAAACTGTAATGATCAGTAGTGGGTGTACTTATTCAAGAAAGAATAATATTTTAAGACCCCCCCCCGGGATACACAAAAACACATACTATAAAGAAAAAATATAAAAAACAATAAAAACTAAAAATTAAAATCATAACCTAAAGACAAAGAGAGGCAAACATTGATTTTCTAAAGAGCTAAAAAAAAACAAAACAAAAAAAACCTTCACTGTTTCAAAGAAAAAGGGAGCGGTTAGTTAAAAAAAGCTCAAATTGTATCCTTTTGTGCAGCTGTTGCTGATTATTTTTTAATTATTAGATTTATATATCATGGAAGTTTATCAAATTCTTGCACACACAAAAAAAACAACCCCCCAAAAAACAAAACAAAAACAACATAACCAAAACCAAACAAAAAACTAGACCAACACCAACAATAAGATACAAACAAAAATGAACTAAAACACAACTCTATACAACACTACACAAAAATTCACACGAACATTTTAAAACACGACTGATTAAAAAAAAATATGAGAAAAGTACTAGTCTAAGCGAATTCACACTTATACAGAGAGAGAGAGAGAGAGAGAGAGAGAGAGAGAGAGAGAGAGCGGGATGAGAGAGCGGGATGGGAGAGATGGGAGAGAGAAGGAGGCAGGGGCGCAGAGAGAGGGAGAGAGGGTTAGTGAGAGAGAGAGAGAGAGAGAGGAGAGAAGTTAGGGGGTTAGAGAGAGAGAGAGAGAGAGAGAGAGAGATGGTTGATCTCCAAATGCCAATAAAGTTTGGTTTCTATGTCTGAAAAAATAAGTTGCAGTTTTTCGAGATGACCAAAAAAATAAATAAAAAAATAATGACCTGGAGGGAAATCTGTTAATACTGATCAAAGACGACCATTACTCTTTCATTAGTCTTCAATAATTGCTATCGCTTTTAATTTGGTCTTTGTTACTAGAAATATACATTATATAATATCGTCCATCATGATCTTCTTCCTCCTCCTCCTCCTCCTGCTGCTCCTCCTCCTCCTCCTCTTCATGATCATGATCATCATCATCATCATCATCATCATCATCATCATCATCATCATCATCATCATCATCATCATCATCATCATCATCATCATCATCATCATCATCATCATCATCATCATCATCATCATCATCATCATCATCATCATCATCATCATCATCATCATTGCATCAGCGCTCCACAGTGTCATAATCATTATCCAATTTGTTTACACAATAAATAGACCTACATGTTTATAATAACATATTTGTTTTCATCGTATATTTCAATTCAAAGTGTTTATGTAAGAAGGTATTTTTTTTAATCACAAAACTAATGTCAAAATAAATGTGAAAATATCTTTCAAAGCCTTTACTCTTAAAACGCACCCAGGCCAATGAATTTAAAGAAAGCTTTTTATGTCTCATAATAATTTATGTAAAATTACATTTTGCCTTTTGAAATTCCTATAAGCTCAGATAAGAGCTACGCATTATGTAAAAGGAATTCACATATCGATAATGCGGTAGGCACTGGCCAGGCATTAAGTAGGCCTACATGTATTCAATTTCAATCCGACGTTACTATCAGTCGACGTTTGGTGGCCTTGGCTTTTATCTTGATGATGGGTGTGTTACTTTTGCTCGTTTCTGATTGGTCGAGGCAACCGCCTACTTTCTGCTCTAATTTACCTTGCTGAGCGAGTCGACCCTGGGCATGAACCTAACAACATTAAAAAAACAAAAAAAAAACAAAACTGCAGCGGTCCTACATGTTGTTTACTGGTTAAAAGTCGGTTACAGTAGAGGTAACTGGGGGCATCTGTCTGTGCAACGTGCAGTGTCGCGATCGCCTAATGTAAGGAGTAGTAGAGGGACAGAACGAGCAATAGTATAAGAATAGAAAAAGAGAATTACTGTTTCAACAGTGAATCTTAGTTATTTCATAGAATTTAGATGACATTTTCAAATATAAAATTTACACCAACCCTCTTTTTATACAAGCTGGAATGGTTACACCGAAAAATCACAATATTGCGTAGAATATTTATGTTCATGTTTTTATATAAAGTAAATATGCAACCCTGCGAATAAAAATGACCCTTTCAACTCTAATTAAACACCGCTGAATATTGTAACATCCTGGCTCCCCCAGGCGGGAGTGTGCTTGCTCTAAAGCCCTGTCCTTTCTTGTATTTTTCCGTTATGCTTTTCGTGGCCTTGGTAAATTTATTTCCTCCTTGCTATACTTTCCCATACGATCTTTTAAGCATATTTACCATTACAAAAAAGTACAACTTTAATGAGCTCAGGTAAAATTCTAGAATTTTATTATGACATTAATGATTATTAAAAAAAAAAGCTTTAAAAGGTTAAATTTAGTTTAGGTTAATAGTTCTAATAATATGGCACATAAGGGTGAAGCTTAATTGAACTATGTAACATGTGACAGGTTCTTCATTGAAAAAAAATCTGAGTTAAGTTACGATCTTGTGTGCTATTGTCAGTTTTTGAAACCTGCTGTGCTTAGTTTTACTATAGAGACAGTATCAAAATAATCCATGGATTAAAGAAGGCCAAGAAGCTGAACAAGTCAGTAGTCGTGTAGCGTAATGTCAACATAAAGCATTCTTAAGGAAGAACGCGAAGGTCAACGAAAAACTTTTCTCCTTGACCTAAGCAGTGAAGTAGGTCGCATGGTGTACAGTACTGATGACGGTAGACACGGAAATGATCAATGCAGCATGGCGCAAAAAATAGAATGACCTTGGGTCGTAAAACAGGCATCAAGGCAAAAGGGTCTCCTGCACTAGAACAAGCTTTTGCATTGCTGGTCAAGTTATGTGGCGAGGTGGTGCCAGTGATAGCGCGTTGGATTCCCAATCGGTAGGTATGCGGTTCAACCCCACGGTAAGGCGAATTCATTTATAAATTGTCGAATTTTGTTGATTTTTTGTCGAGTTAGTAAAGTCTGTCTGTCTGTTTGTCTGTCTGTCTGTCTGTCTGTCTGTCTGTCTGTCTGTCTGTCTGTCTGTCTGTTTGTCTGTCTGTCTGTCTGTCTGTCTGTCTGTCTGTCTGTCTGTCTGTCTGTCTGTCTGTCTGTCTCTCTCTCTGTCTCTCCTGTCTCTCTCTCTCTCTCTCTCTCTCTCTCTCTCTCTCTCTCTGTGGCAGCATTTAAATTGTCAGAAGTTAGCCTTATATGATCTTTCTTGGACACCAAGGCGACGTTGAAACTAGGAAAAATATTTCATCTCTCCTACAAAGACAGAAAAGCGACCCAATCAAGCTTGAGAACTGGTCAAATGATCGAGATAAAGGACTAAAAATAATTCATACGATCAGCAGTACGATTTTTCAAACTGTTACAAGCTAATTTTGTGTCAAAAGTCGTCGCCTAAGATTCAGTCGTCGTAAAAAACTTTTTTTTTTAATTACAATGAAATTACATTCATGTAGTATAGGCTAGATGCAATGTTCCAAAGTACAGTAGGGCTGTGGTTATTAGTATTTAAGGGAAAGATGAATAATTATTGGTAGCTAGGATAAGATAGAACAGGCGAGTGTTTAGTTGAGTTTGTTTAACGTCCAAAGTAAGCAATATATAGGCTATTTAAGCGTGTTTGCATAAATGCATCCTTCGAAAATGGAACCGGAGAAATATGGCTTTAAAAAAGCTATAATAATGCCTGGGTAATAAACCAAACTCAAAGGCCCTCTAAGACCTGAAACCGGCGGTAAACTTTTAGTATGTTAAAGCTTGGATCTTGGCCAAAACAAATAATTATGTAAAAAAATAATTAAATTTCCTGTATTACTTTGAAAAATAGAAACGGAGAAAATAAAATGGGAACATTTTTTCTATGCCTTTGTAAGTATCCAAATTTAAAAGCCCCTTGCTACCTAAAACGGGCTGGCTATGAGCTTTAATTTCGTAATAAAATATTGTCTATATGTATTAATGGCTCGTGATTCTTTTTTAAAGAAATAATGTGCCTTAAAGAAAAATATCCTTACTGGTCTTTGGCCTTTAAAACAACAACAACAACAACAACAACAACAACAACAACAACAACAACAACAACAACAACAACAAGAACAACAATCGCCACAACAACAACAACAAAAATCTCTTCAAAATCAACAACAACAACAACAACAACAACAACAACAACAACAACAACAACAACAACAACAACAACAACAACAACAACAACAACAACAACAACAACAACAACAACAACAACAACAAAAAGCCAAAAAAAACAACCAACCAACAACTACTTCCTCGACCCATTCGGCGGTAAACTTTTAGGATGTTATATCAGAGATGTTGTCCGACATAAATATGTTAAGAAATGATAAAACTAACTGTAGTGCTTTGAAAAAAGTAATACATTTTGCAAAGATTAATACCCCGAAAAGTAGAAACGGAGAAATTTAATAAAATAAATTGCTCTCTTGCTTTGTAATAAATCAAACTTAAAATAGTAGTCTACAGATGTATTAGATGGTTTGTGATTTATCAAGAACACCGTGAATTAAAAAAAAGCACTTGATAACCTTTGGCTCCTCACAAAACCATGTCCCGCAACACTTACGTCGGTAAACATTTTGTATGTTATGGTTTAGATGTTTAACAGCATCATAATGTTAAAAAAAAAACAAACAAACAAACAAACGTAGAAAGCAATTAGTTGAAGGTTAGGCCTATTTTTTCGCTGTTTTTCATGTACTTATCCCATATCCCCCTAATAACAGACCCCCCCCCCAAAAAAAAAAAAAAAAAAAAAAAAAAAAAAAAAAATTTAAAACCAATTAACGAAACAAAAAAATATTCTGAATTTATTTGCCCACACTAAAAGACAAGTCTATATTTAGGATCTAGGCCTTTCAAGTAATTTTGGTTTTTAAAATTAGATAGTACATGTATAGCCTATATATAACGTTTGTATACTAAATCGTACGATTCTTGTTTGCAGTCTAAATTTCAGAAAGAGTTTCCGGTTACCTGCTTTAAAACTTCTTGCCTCCACGATGAAAATATAATTATTCAAGTTTTTGTTCTAGCAGTGACTGATTGTTTACATCGTCAGCTGAAAGGCATAATTAATTTTGAAGTCCATGATAGAATGCTACCAAGAATGACGCAGGGTAACGGTACAGCTCTATACTCTATTGTTCAAAATCACGGAGCATTTCCTCCCGTTTGGGGGACAGTCAGAGGGGGATGGAAATAGATAGATAGATAGATAAATAGATAGACAGATAGATAGATAGATAGATAGATAGATAGATAGATAGATAGATAGATAGAT
>RQTK01000220.1:364579-382962 GCA_003991915.1 Elysia chlorotica | reverse complement strand
TTTTTCTCCTTTCCTCCCCCCCCCCCCCCCCTCTCTCTCTCTCTCTCTCTCTCTCTCTCTCTCTTATCTCTTTAACCCTGTCTGTGTCTCCGTGTGTGGGTGTAGTGTGTGCCTCTCTCTCTTTCTCTTATCTCTTTCTGTGTGTGTGTGTCTCTCTCTCTCACTTATCTCTTTATCTCTGTCTCTGTCTCTCTGGGTGTGTGTGTCTATCTCTCTCTCTCTCTCTTATCTCTCTATCCCTGTCTCTGAGTGTGTCTCTCTCACTTATCTCTTTATCTCTGTCTCCGTGTGTGGGTGTGAGTGTGTGCCTCTCTCTCTTTCTCTTATCTATGTTTCTGTCTCCGTGTGTGTGTCTCTCTCACTTATCTCTTTATCCTAGTCTTTGTCTCTCTGGGTGTGTGTGTGTGTCTATCTCTTTCTCTTATTTCTCTATCCCTGTATGTGTGAATATCTTTCTCTTATCTCTTTTCTCTGTCTGTGTGTGTGTCTTTCCCTCTCTATTATTTCTCTATCTCTGTTTGTGTGTGTGTGTGTCTCTCTCTAGCTCTATCTCTGTCTCTACCTCTCCCTCTAGGTATATCTTTCTGTCTCTGTTTGTGTGTGTGTCTCTCTCTCTCTCTCTTATATCTTTATCACTGCCTCTGTCTGTGTGTGAGTCTCTCTCTTATCTCCCTATCTCTGTCCCTGTCTGTGTGTGTCTATTATCTCTCTATCTCTGTCTATGTGTGTGTGTGTCTCTCTCTCTTATCTCTTTATCCCTGCCTCTGTCTGTGTGTGTGTCTCTCTCTCTTATCTCTCTATCTCTGTCCCTGTCTGTGTGTGTCTCTTATCTCTCTATCTCTGTCTATGTGTGTGTGTGCCTTTCTCTATCTCTCTCCCTCTCTTATCTCTCTACCTATGTCTCTGTCTCTCTCTGTATGTCTCTATCTTATCTACCATTTAATCTCTGTTTCTGTCTATCTCTGTATGTGTCTCTCTCTCTCTTCTCTCTCTATCCCTGTCACTCCCTTGGTATATCTTCATGTCTCTGTCTCCCCCCTTTCTCCTTGTCCCTCTCTCTCTCTCTCTCTCTCTCTCTCTCTCTCTCTCTCTCTCTCTCTCTCTCTCTCTCTCTCTCTCTCTCCTTCTCTCTCCCTCTCTTTATTTTTTTCTCCCCCCTCTCTCTGTCTCTCTCTCTCTCTTTCTCTCTCTCCCCCACTCCCCTCGCCTTCCCCCCTATCCCTAGCCTTTCTTGCATCTAGACGCCTATCTGTTTTCATCTGAATAAAAGGTGAATAACCAAAAGTTCAAACACCCTTGGCTTACAAAGAAGCATTGCGTTAATCTCGGTGATCCATCAACCACGGAACTGAACCTAGAATCTAACCTAGTGCACATGGACGAAGCGATTCAGACTCGATAACTCTCAAGAAAAAACAACTTAAAAAAATTAATTTTTCGTTTCTCTTACCAGGAAGTTACAGATTTGCGTTCCTTGAACATAACTCTAAATAATTATGGAATTATCATAGATTTATGTGGTTATGTAGACAAATTAAAATGGTAGCTGATTTAATTCGAGCTTGATATTAATCTCTCTTTACAAAATACATTTGTGTACTTCGTATGATATTAATAAATACAGATATTTTCGTCTCACGAGATAAAATGATCCCATTACTTAAGCCAAACTAAAATTTATTATTTTAGTTGTTATCATTTCATGTATTCTTTAGTCTAAATCAATAATATCAATCAAATAAACAACATTAAAATGTCTCTTTAATATCCTTAACTCTCCAGGAGGCACGGTTAACCAAAACCTGGTTGAACAAAAATGTTGTATTTCTTTACATGAATCCATAGAAACGACCAGACTAAAGGGGCACATTTCATATCCACCAATCCCGACCCTCCTCCAAACCCTACTGAATAAACATTGCAACCCCCCCCCCCCCAATCTCCCGATCTCCTCTGTCGTAGAGTCTGATTTTTGTCATTAGCAGAATTTAAGTTAAAATTAATGAAAAGTATTTTTTAGAAAAAACTTAGCAAATGATTGGATCTTGGGTCGACCACAGCGAAGAAAATCGCGCCGTACACATAACGATAACATATATACGTAACAAGATTTAGGTAACTCATTTGTGCAAAAAGTAACTATTTTGGAACCATCAAATCTGTTATGATCCTTCTAAAAATACACACCGCCTTTACAGCAAATTAAAAACAGCCATAAAACGTCATGGTTCACAGAGTTGTGATTCTGAAAAAGATTTTAACAAGTCGGTGGTATTGCAAACATAATTATGTCTTATTTTGGAATTCACTGACAACATTGACTATCTGTTTGAGCGTCTTGTTTGTTTCTTAAAGTCCAATTTAAGCACCAAGGCTATATGATGGACGGATCCCAAGACTAACGTCTGACAGTTTTACGTGGGGCCACAGAGACAATGCGGGGATAGCATGGGTCCTGTCTCAGCCAGTCACATTATGCTGACACCGACCAAATCAGTAGGGAATAAATTGGACAAGTACATTTTTACCTGTTATTAGTTCATACTTTTCATAATAAATAAAAAAAATTTAAAAAAAAGCAACACTTAATGTGAGATTTATCATTATTTTAACCTTTTAGGTACAGTTGGGTTAGTTTACATTCTCAGACAAGTAGGCTATTAGGCTGAAAAAAAAAATACAAACTTCTCTGAATATCATGTAATACTTTTACCCTTATTGTGCAGAAAATGTGTTCACTTCCTTTAAACCGGTGACTTGGCCTGTAGTTTAAAGGAGGCCTCAGTTATACACAAACGAATGAGATTTTTTTGCTATTGGAAGCTCAGGTTCAAGTGAACCACGTTTATTGGTCTAGTTACAACTTCCAAGTGCACCTCTCCTCTACCAAGGTGCAAAGAAGTCTCTCTGAGACAGGGGAACAATGTGACGAATGTGTGTCGCATAAAATGCAGGTTCGGTCACTTGCACTGGATTTCTAAGGACACCAGGTCGTACAAATGGCCTACAGACCTATAAGAGGGCACCAGGTCTATTATATAATCTGTGGCTACCACTAACACTAAAGCTATTTTTGGAAGCCTTGGCCTACACCCGACCGAGTAACTAAGAATAAACTGCTGGCAGTGCAGAAGGTCATATAAATGGGGCAAATGCACTGAAGGGCAATGTACTTAGGTGTACATGGCCTTTCATACGACAGTTTTTTAACCACAACGCAACGTGCTACTTTTGTCAGGTTTAAAAAATGTGAATGAAGTATGAACCACCGTCCAGAAAAGGCACCTGTAGTTTAAATATTATGTACTATGGGCCTATATAAAACAGGAGCATAAGAAAAATTAGTCACAATCTAAATTCCTAATCATTTGCTTTTCTAATCCTGTGGACTTGGGTCGTTACACTTTTCAAAATCTCGATAAGAAAGACTACAATACCGTTTGCTTTGCTGTACTGGGGCAGCGAGAGTGAAAGCTCAAGGTAAGGGGGAAAACAGGATTTTGTCTACATCATTTTGCCAACGTTTGAAACATACATGTATTTTGTTTCTTATTATTTGGACTAAAAATATAATTAAAAAAATAATGAAACCATATCCTTTGTTCTTCTTCGATATTTTCCATATTATCATACATTATACAATAAATAACACACACAAACACAAACTGCTTTTTTACAAGTAGATAAAAGCTAAAGAGTATAAAAAAGATGATTTTAGTTATTTTTCCTCATGAGTTTTTGATAACATACTATGCCTGCGCCAATTATTGGCCCATAATCATTGTTCTTTTTTCTGGACTCTGTACACTCAGTGGGTCATGGAATAAGAATAACTTTGTATCCACTGTGCCCCTCTCTCTAACACGTTCATGACTCATAAGCTTTCAATATGAATTTTAATTATGTCTTATGCCATAACTGTTTTTATTTCCTCCTCACATATAAACCACCGAAACAACTCAAGAAAACTCTCTCACTTTCCTTCTCACTTTCCTTTTTTCAACCTGTCCCTTCCCTTGAAGTCAAAGTCACTTTTTCCTACTCCTTTTCTCGGATACTCAGTACATGTGTAAACTCACACCTTGATCGTATGTATTATGGTTCGATTCTCCTGGTTGAGTCGATATCAGTATAAATGTGACCAGCTGAGACAAGAGTCCTGACAAGCTAAGCTCTATATCTCTGGTAGCACATAAAGTTGTCAGACGTAAATCCTGGGACACATCCGATGTAGAACCTAGTTGCTTGCGATGGATATTTAGATTGAGTTGAGTTTTTTTTGTCTAGCCTCCATGCATGGTCTGTAATAGGATATAATAATCATTATACGGTCTGATAATTTTACATGCTGCCACACTGAGACAGTGCGCACATACTATGCATCCTGCCTCAACCAACCACTTTATACCCGACCCAACTAGTAGGGGACGAAATGGGACGGTTTCTAAAACATAGAAAACTGAAACCTGATTGGAAAACAAAAAAAAATTGAAATATGGATCATATGACCGTTTGTCTAGTATTATTTACACAAGCAGAAATTAGGCTTCATATTATCGATTTCTCCCGTTTGGCCCAATTGAAGAATCTTGTCCAAAGAGCAAAAGTTGTATCAAAGCTGTAACTGAAACAACCCTTAGATGAACCTTACTCGGCAGTCCAGATAGGAAAACCAGAATTTTTTTGTGATGTTGTTAGTTGTTTCTAATAACGTAAAATAACCTTGTTATGATAACACGTATGCCCTAGATCACGGACACAGGTGAAGCAGCTCTGGCCAGACGGCCGATGTAGTTCTTGTTTCGTGTTTATCGCTAACATGACGTATGAAGTACCACTTCCTTGCAATAGAATGTACCATAAAATGTTACACTAAAACGGCTTGACTCTCTGATAGACTCATTAAGTTGATGCACCGATGCATCACTAATGATAAGATTCGTGCTTGTTGATCTCCCGAGGACAAGTCAAGGTTTAAAACGGGATCAATAGAGTGCGACTTTACGACCAGATGTTCGAATTAGAGATCGAACTCCATCCTCTTGCTTTTCTATCCAAGTTGCTAATGAATGTGCTATCCGTTCACTCTGGTGCCATTCATCAGTTAGCCACAGCTGCCAGTTTCTACTCTCATGGAATCTATAATTATTACCTCTAACAGTAGCAACATCTTATGCATTCTCCCTCTATCTTCTTTTATTAATTTCATATTTTGTGTACATGTATAAAAATGGTATGCGTAAACGTAATTATAATGCATATTGTTAGGTTTTACTGTCTAGTAATGTTCATTAGTGTCTGATGGTGAGAGAAAAGGGATCCGAACACTATCCATCCATCAAGTATGTACCCTGCTTGGTGATCATATCCACAGGTTAGAAAGCTTCTTGCAACACCTCAGTCATGTTCCCAACTTCAAGTCATTTTAAAAGAACGTTCTTTTGTCTTTTCTTGCTGAGCTTAGATTTCTCTCTCCAAATCGATGATAAATTAGGGTAGGCCTAGTTCACACGAAAATCTGCTTACTAAGTAATGTATGCCGAGCGTTCTATTCTAATCTACGCAATCAAACACGTATATCTATTTTTATCGCCTGGTTAAGTCCCCAGACACTTGAAAGAGATAACCATAATGCTTAGAATTGCATTCATTGATATCAACCTATCTATCATTTTGATGTTGATAACCGTATCAAGTTTCATTCTTATATCTATTCATCCTATTTCATTGGTCTAAAAGTATCATTCAAGCATTGTACGTGAATGAAAATAATTATGAGATAAAGATACAAATTAAGATAAATTTATAAAGACTAATACCACGTTGATATTATGATTTTCTTACTTATGGTTAGTCTCCTTGAAGTGAATATATAGAGCTTGTACATTGGCAAACAACAGTGTAAGTTTAACCGTTCGAATCTTCGACAGAGAAAGGGCAGTTACAGCGTATAAAGTGTTTTTCTATGTTACCCTTAGGTTGAATCGTTTTAAGTACCAAATCCACGGTGTCTCAAATTGGGAAGTTCACATTGCCGTAGTTTATGATATTTCGAGTGGTAAAAGATCTTCCATATTATTTTGCAAATGACAGTTTACATATGACCGCTTCAATCTTTAAGACAGAGAAAGGGCACTGTACTTCGACGGAATTGTTCGCCGTACCAAATCCATGGTCTCTTTATTATTAGTCGGTAATAGGTAAAAGGACACAGATAAAACCTTTGAATGACTTACCACGCTTGAGCTACACATTATGGTTCAGAATAATGGAAGGTTTTGAATACATATAAACAGATTAAAAAAAACATGTAACAAATTTAAATAATGAAAAAAAAAAATTTAAATCAATTCTTCATGTCACATTAACGTGACATTCACGTGTAGAACTATTATGGATGTCACTGATGCCACGCATGGCGTCTTTGTAGAGAACATTATCATTATAATTTACGACACTCAGAACACTGATGGCGTTTCAGGTGTGTACGCGTGTGTGCGTGCTTGTAACTTTCAACTTTGTCCTTAATATATGCCGTTCTGTTTTCTCTATTATTTCTGTTCTTACTTTATCCTGAAAATATAATATTCTCTCTTCTCTTTCTCTCTCTCTCTCTCTCTCTCTCCCCTCTCTCTCTCTATCTACTTACCTACCTATGCCCTCTATCTATCTATCTATCTATCTATCTATCTATCTATCTATCTATCTATCTATCTATCTATCTATCTATCTATCTATCTGTCTATCTATATATTAAACGTTTTGCAGTTCACTATTGGTGGCAAAAAAAAATAGTGTAGGCCTGGTCGAAAGTCCTTCTAGATACATCTTATATAGGCCCCTCTTTTACCTTAGAATAACGTTTTATTGCTCAGCTTCAAAATTTTACTTGATACAACAAGTGCTGCTGTTTACTCGCTCAACAAATCGATGCTATTTGTTATCAAAGCTATTTACACGGGTTTGCTAAGTTAAGTGAATGGATTTTGTCGATTAGCTGGTTAGAGTAGATTGTTTTGTTGTTTGCTCCGTCGCGTAACTGCGCAATTCCACCAAAGGTTAGGATTCTAAAAAGAAAGTTACTGTAAATTCCGCAAGTTCAGAAATCATGTAAGATAATGATTATTCTTAAATACGTGAAAGGTAATGGCTAGTACAGTCTATTCCCCTGCCATAGCCTTGTTCTTTAATTTGCTCTATGGTAATTGTAAAGAGATTACTGTGCAGTGTGCAGCAACTGCTAACAACTTAGAATAATTTAGTTTTTCTATCGAAAAGGGCACAGAAAAGTCTAAAGTTTTATTCAAAATGGTTTAAAAAAAAGCAGGGTGTTTTTTGTTATCGTTTAGGAAATAAAAATATTTATTGCTACAAGAGAAAATTGAAATGTACCTGATTCTACTAGACGGAATAAATAATTTATTTTGTTACCCGAATTCATAAACGTAGTTTTAAGTACATGTAACTTAGATTGTCTGACGGGATAAACTTCGCATATAACTGTAGGCAGTAGCTTGAAATTGGAAAGGTTCGAGTTTTGACTTTGGGAATGGAATAATTAGATCTATGAAACTTAGCCTTAGTGCGGATACATGCAGGCACCGAGGCATTTCACTGCAAAACACTAGCATGTAGATATCACACCTAAACCGTTGCTCCCAAGAGGCAGTAGAGCGACCACTCATAAAGAAGTGAGTTGAGTTGAGTTGGTTTAATGTCCAACATCAGAACTATGTAGCCATGTAGGCTATATTATTATGGACGGGCCCCAAGACTGACGCCCGACAATTTTATGTGCTGCCACACACGAGACAGAGCGGTGATACCATGACTCCTCTCTCAGCCGGTCACATTAAACTGTTACCGACCCAACCGTTAGGGAGCGAAATCGCCAGGGCTCGAACCACGGACCTTTTGCGTCAAAGCCAATGTTCTGCCCCAGGACCACCGCGACTCCCCCTTCCCACTCATAAGACAAGGACAGCATTAATTATTCGCCGATACTTTCCAAGCCCCTTATAATCATATACATTTCCAGGTTTAGCAGAATTAAAAACAAAAATTGTTCATAAGGGGTCATGAACAAAAACTAAAACAAAACAACACCGCGCACTAATCCTTTTTATGAAAAAAAATTTAATTAGTTTCTTAGCGTCCAATGTCAGCAGCGGGTCGGGTTTTCGATGACATGCTAAGATTGTAAGCCTACATGGAGGTTTATAGACTCAAGTACAGTTTCTATTAGCATTGGACACGAAACATCCACGCATCTTACATCTGTGACTTTATAGAGCGTGGATTGATATGGGGAGTAGCGTGAACGGGGGATGCACGCAATGTGACATTTCCTCGGGACCTTTAGCAACACAGCAAGAAAACCAATGACCATGACGACGCTGGAACTTAGAGCAAGAACTATAATAATCACTTGAAAACTAGTGGGTGGATTTGTTTGGTTTGTTCGTCTATCTTTATCAACTAGGCTATAATATAATATTATCGTCCTAAACTGACGTCAGACAAGATTAATCTATGTGATGCCACATAACGGATATATCATGACTTATGTCTCAGCCGGCGTACCAAATTTCAAACAATTTAACAGGCGGTATCTGATGGTTTTGAATAGATTAGGTGTTTGAAAATAATAAAAGCCCACACTAAAGCTCTCAGCATCCTTCGTAAAAAAAAGTGAATAGAAAACTATTACCGAGACATATCCCGGTATAACCACGAGATGTAAAAGTTCAATCTATGCTACACTTTTATGAGATTGTCAGGAAAAGTTGTAGTAGTTGCCAATAGTTTTAAAAAATGGATTCGCCCTATTAAGAAGTCCACAATCAAACAAAGAAGATCCGTTTTGGGTATAGGTACAACTTTTAATGTCTATGTTTCTAATGTAATGAAAATCCCACCTGAACGTGTACGGACACTTCGAATCTTGTAAATGTATCTAAGTACACCCTGTAAAGTATAATGCATATAAGGCGCATAACCACTACTGTAAGGTTGTGCTGGATGCGCTTTACGTTGCTTAAAATACTTATAATATTTAGGCTTACATAAATATCACTGGTCTAAAATACCCTGTAGATGTAGGCCTATCGTAAAAACCACCAATATTCACTGTGAGAGTGCACCGGAAGCAGTATCAATACTTACTCCGATTACTGTTCCTGCGATAGCAGGATTTTACGTCTCGTGTTGGCGGATCAATGTGTTTTACATACCAGTGTCAATGCTATGGATAAGTTAAAATTTAAATGCGCCGATTTGGTTTTAGCTAACAAAAGATAAACTATGACACATTTTTACTACTAACAAAGGAATAAATTTTTTTTTTCAAAACCTCTGAAACTACTAACAATGGGATACACAAAGTATACCTCATACCATGGGTCACATTTATAGAGAACATAGGTCTAAAGGAAAAAAAAATATCAACCACCAATCTGGTTAAATAGATCAATGTAAATTCACTTTATTTTAAACCAAAGAGTCTGAGACGGAAACGACATTTCCACACCCACAATCATCATGAAACGTGATCAGCCATACATTGTTAATCCATGTTCCTATCATGATCGTGTTATAAAAAAATATCTCAATCCATCGCGAGAATAGAGCTTGGGAAGATGTAGTAATAACCAGTTTTTAAGCACTGGAAACGCCACCTGGGTTTCAAAGTCTATCCAAGAGGATCACGCTAAAGCTAGCAAATGGTGCTCCGGAAAACGACTGACACCATGGGATACTTAATCAATTAAAGTGAAAGATCGATGAACCGTCATCTAAATCTTATTTTGTATTTCAGCGCTGAAATTGTATAAGAATGGGATTGCAAACAATAATAAACACACAAAAGAAGTCCGCATTAGTTAAAAGTCTCTTTACAAAATTGGCATCAGGCATTTTCATCTTGTACCCTTCATAGTATTGTTTTTTGTGTGTGTGTGTGTAAAAGATACCTACACGAAACCTTCACCAACAGGCGATTGATAATTCAAGAGTTATCCCCCCCCCCTGAAGTACGTCCATTACCGGTGCAGTTAAATTACATAATAATAATTATTAATAATAATAATAATAATAATAATAATAATAATAATAATAATAATAATAATAATAATAATAATAATGATGATGATAAAATAAGAAGTTACAATACCAAGAATGCTTGAGAATTAACTGCCAGGAAAACTCAACCTAACTCTCTAGATCTAAAAGAAAATCATTTAATTCTAGATTTTTAAATTTTTTTATATCTAAGGTCATACATACATAAGATCAATTATAAATAAGCAAAAACGTACTATTTGTGCCCTTTAAGCTTTAAAATTTGTCTTTGCAGGAAAACTCTCGTTCACTTTTTAAAAAGTTTAAAAATCATCCATTTTGCTAAAATACAATCGGGCAAGTAATTTTACTCCAGTTACTGAGGTGCATGAACTTTTTTTTTTTTAAGAGCGAAATGTACTTCAAATCGCGACTGATTCATTTTGTGGTGCAAATCTACTATTATTATTATTGTTATTATTATTATTGTATATTAACTATAGTCGGGAGTCACGGGAAAAAAAACTGTCTGGCACAGGTCATGCGTTAAGTGCAAGAGTCCAGACGGACCCAGAGTGCAAGCGTCTTTACCAGTCATTCCCAAGAGGGTCTTCACGCAACAGTTCAAACATACAAGACCAGCGTGATCCGACTTGGCAGTATTCTTGAAATCGAAGTGCTTGTAATCAATAGAAAAAAAAGTCTATGTCAGGATACATTTTGCACTTCTTAAACTTATAATCATATAAATTCAAGACAATTGTTTTGATATTTGCAAACCACATTTGCTCCTTTGGAGTTTGTGCACTCCCAGTAAAACGCTTCAACAACAAACCAGAAAGCAGATTCTTGATAGAATGTAAGGTGTAACGTGAAATGTAAAACGAAAGAAGAGAAACCAATCATATAAAATGTATGGGTTAATTATGTTATACTTCACTTTGTTTAGTATATCAATGATCTAATGTTCTCACGACATGCGAAAATTCGTTATTTGTTAATTCTTTTTTTCCTTACGAATAGTAAGGAGTTGTAGGGTATCGAAACGCAAATGTAAGAATCGATAAGATAAAAATCTGCAATGTACTCGGTTCTGCCCGACACCTACCTCAACCGCAGAGTGGTGGCACTGGCTGAACTCTCTCTCTCTCTCTCTCTCTCTCTCTCTCTCTCTCTCTCTCTCTCTTTCTCTCTCGCTCTCTCTCTTTTCCCCTCTCTCTTGCACCGCACACTCCCCTTCTCTCTCTATCTCTTATATCGTACGCTCTCTCCCTCTCTCTCACTTACTCTCTTTCTCTCTATCTATATCTATGTCTCTATCCTGTTCACTCTTTCTCTCACCCATTCATTCATTCATTCATTCATTCATTTATTCATTCATTTAATCTCTCTCTTCCTATCTCGCCGTCTGTGTGTTACCCTATGTTTCTATCTATGTCTCGGCCGACCTGTCTTTTGCATCTGTGTAAATGCCTTTGTCCATTATCTCACCACCCTTCCCTCCGGCCATCTCCCCCCTCTCTCTCTCTCTCTGTCTATGTCTCTCTCTCTCTCTCTCTCTCTCTCTCTCTCTCTCTCTCTCTCTCTCTCTCTCTCGCTGTCGCTCGTTCTCTCTCTTGCTCTCTCTCTATCATTCTCTCTCTCTCTCGCTCGTTCTCTCTCTCTCTCTCTCTCTCTCTCTCTCTCTCTCTTTATCACACAGTCTTTATGTCTGTATCCACCCCCTATCCCTCTTTCTCTCCCCTCCGTCTCCCCTCTCCCTTCTCCATCTCTCACCCCCCTCTCTCTCTCCCCTTTCTCTCCCACTTGGACATCTGCACTAGGTTTAGCTACCGACCAACCCAGACTGGCGCGATCTAGATCTGGATATCTATAAAAATGCCGAACCGTGAAGACAGTCTTAGTTTCCCTGCTTTTCTCCGTCCACAGCATGTTCTAGTGACATTGCCCTCCAGGTGATTGAATAGAACCTTCACAGACCCAGGCTTGCACATATAACATTATATAGTTCTATTCCACGCTGACGACCGGCAGGACTTGTGACTGAAGTAAGCTTTACCTATTTGGCTATTATATAATGTGATTAATGAATAATTAAGAAATTGATTCGTAGTGTATAAATATTGACACTATGATTTTAATCGGAATATTTTTAATGAAATGTTATATGCCCCTTCTTTTTATTAGACAGTACTTTCCACTGGACCTTTTTAATATAATTAAATAGTCTATTATTTTAAAGCGAACGGGCTTTTTTCCCTTTTTTTCCTTCTCAATTATGACTTTTTCTTTAATTTGCGAGTAAAATTGAAATACAACAACTCACATTATTCAATAGCCAAATAGGTAAAGCTTACTTCAGTCACAAGTCCTGCCGGTCGTCAGCGTGGAATAGAACTATATAATGTTATATGTGCAAGCCTGGGTCTGTGAAGGTTCTATTCAATCACCTGGAGGGCAATGTCACTAGAACATGCTGTGGACGGAGAAAAGCAGGGAAACTAAGACTGTCTTCACGGTTCGGCATTTTTATCCCTAGCCATGAACCTCCTTTTTTAAGGAGTGTAGTGATTTAGTGGTATAAACCATGTTCGCTTTAAAGGGCAAGGCTATTCGGTGCCGCTGCATCTACAAGTCGAGGTTAACCATTGTTTGGTCATTTTCACTAAAAGCCTACTTCTAGTACTGTGAAAAAAAAACTACTTTTAGGTCCTTAGCAACTGAGTAGGTGTACTCTTTAGTGTTGTGCTCTTGATTCCTTTTTGGATACATTTTTATATTACTACTACTACTACTACTACTACTACTACTACTACTACTACTACTACTACACTAAATCACTACACTCCTTAAAAAAGGAGGTTCATGGCTAGGGTAGTAACTGTGTCCTTTAAGTGACTAAGTATCTTGCATGGCGTAGTACTTAAGTACAAATGTAGTACTTATAGTAGTAGTAGTAGCAGTAGTAGTAGTAGTAGTAGTAGAAGGAGGAGTGAGCATGTAAAATAACTCATTTTGCTGATGTTTTTCTTCAAAAGTGACACCAACTGCAGTCAGACAAATCCGACTTTAAAAGTTAAGTAAAATTTGAAAGATATCTTGAGGAATTGATGGACAGTGTGTGTGGTGAAGGAATATATATAGTAAAAACAAATTAAAAGTTTAAATGTATTTTATTTACTGTAATTATAGTTGCAAGAAATAAAATGTATAGGCTCGATTTTTTGCTCTCTTGATCCTTTATTTTGTTTATGACTTACTTTTAATTTTGAGGTGAAACCTGAGATATATTAACCACTAACAATGGGGAAATAAAATCCGCATTAATTTGGTTGAAGCAATACAAAGACAGTCAGTTGTCGCTGAATCGCGAGATACTCTCAATGAGCTACCGGCTTTAAAAAAAAAGATAAAGTTATGTAGATCTTGATCTCTTTCAATTTTTATCAAAGCCAAAAGCAGATAAAACAGTTCATGAATTTGTGCGGCGATCTAACTGTATTTGTAAGGGACGTTACCGGATATACGTATCACAAAGTAACGATAGCAAAGTTAGATTTTGGTGACTTATATCCCTTTAATATTATTGAATTGAAAGTGGTATAATGACGGTGTAAAAATATTCTATATATTCAATTCAATTCCAATTCAATTCAATTCAATGTTTATTCAGTCAATATATATATTAAGAACATACATATCGAAAATTATTTTGTCAAACACAGGCTTTGCAAGATGAATACATATAAACAGTTATACAAATATACATGAAGCAACACAATAAGCAAATAGTTTTACTTAAACATAGTTGTATCTAAGTAGTACATTCATAATAGTACACATCAATTTATAAAGCTTAGCCAAAGACTCAGATTAGTATAAAATAAAAATAGCCTGGGGTTTAAAGAGGCATTATGTATCGTTATCTGCCTTTCAGTTCTTTTTTTTTTTCTAAAAAAGCGCGAAGACTTATTCGCCAGACTAGGCGCATTCTAAAAACAGTTACTCAAGACCAAGGACTGTAGAATTGGACCAATGTTTCCGAAAACAGAGGGTCAAGTCAACGAATATAAAACAAAAACAAAAACGAAACAAAATTTCATAGTAGTCTAGTTTGTTTCATGTGCACATTTTTTGTCATCTTCGAATACTTTGCCATTTATTTTTTTTAAGACTTGAGAAAAACGAAAACATAAAAAAAAACCCCTCCTTGACCTAATATTAGATTAGATTCCAAGTTTACGTACACTTAAGGCTAAAATTAACGAACATGAAATGATTCGTTACCTGAAATCGGTTTACTATTCACGGCTGACTTGAGGTGTAGGCTACTTTGTAGAATAATGGAGGCAACGGTTCACGGATTAAAAATAAAATAAAAGTTAAGACTAGCTGCCGTACGCTCATTTATTACCAATGCAACATACTAGTGGCTTGGTTCTAAGTGCAATCGCTCATTATCTTCACACTAACCTATAGTTCCTAAAAGGGCGTACTAGTTGTTTCCATGATCCTTAATGGGTTTTTTTTTCATTGCGTGCATAACGTAGCTTTACCATTATCTTTTTTTTTTCTTTTTTTTTTTTTTTATTGCGTGCATAACGTAGCTTTACCGTTATCTTTTTTTTCTTTTTGCGAACTCCAAATTTGTTTGGCTGGACTCAACTTGGTGTTTTTGTTTTTGTTTTAAACATATTTTTAAGCCAACGAAACCGAACAGTTTCAAACGTTAGCTTCCTGTCTGTGATTCATGCATCATATATTCTACTCAGGCTAAATTGGGTCCTCTATCTTGAATTTTATCAAAGATTTACAAAGGTCATTAGACTATGCGCTTACTGTAGGTAATACCTTTTTATTAGCATTTAGAACTATATAATGTATTAGGCTGCATTCTGAAGTTTCCATTTTTTTTACTGAGAAATAAACTTATAAATTATTGCGTATAAAATGAAGGTGATATTTTATAATACAATGCTGTGTCATTTTTATCGGTCTACAGAAGCAATAATATCTAATACAATGCTAGTTTCATAGATGACAGGAGAGATCATTTAAGATAGTCCAATGGAAGAATCAATAGACCAACTGCATATAATTATTCCAGTTGATTCTAATCTTTGTTTTTTACTTGCCATAATCGTATCTTTAAGAGAAAATATAATTCATGTTTAGAAAGATGGGCGACAAAGTTGAAAGAGAGAACATACATACTAACTTTCGTTTCGATTATGTTTGTGGTTTATCGTAAGAGATTTTTTTGGTACAAATATGCGTAATAATGTAATCTAGAATTTATGTAATGAAAATGATTTCGTCACAGACATGATAATCTGGTACAGACTGAAAATATCAAAACAAACATCAACAACAAAAACAAAAACAAACCAACAGATATGCCATTTATAATCTAATAATATTATGCCTATGATCAAGGTCAGTACAATTTAAACTTAACTGCTACGAAAATATAACTGTTATATGAACATAATTTATAATTTATATAACGATTTGAGAGAACATTATGTAAGTCAGAATGAACACTTTGACCAAAAAGAGGATATGCAACGTTGGATCACACACACAGGCTTATACAAATTAAGCCGTACGCTCCGGTTCATGTCCTGGTTATTATAATCCGTACCTATTGACGTTTCTATTTTTATTTGAATAACATAGAACTAGGATATGGATGGCAAAAAGTTGTGAATAGGAATAAATAACAAACCCTCCCCATTTGCATACGCAGTTAAAATATCCCATTCAGCTGTATCATTGACATAATAAGACCATGGAAGGGCATCCCCTTTCTGCTTCTGGAATTTGCGTCACATCGAAAATAAAAAAATACTCGTAGTTATACAACTTGGTTTGATGAAATGGTGACAGGGCTATGCCTATAATAGCACTCGAGCAAGGTGCAAGTGTGATAATAATTAGTCTCAACAAGGTCCCTCTCGGTATCATGTCTCAGTTTCACATGAAATTTTTCATGGGCAAGTGTGAAAGTCACTCATTGATAATGAAAAAAGAATTTACAATTATAGGTTACTAGTACGGCAGTCTATGTTTTGATATTGTAGACATCCTCTAAACGTTTTTGTAAAAATCAACGTATTAAAGTTTGCAAAATTAAAGAATATGGTTTGAATGTTTATTTAAAATCTAGTTGAAAACCCTTTGGCTATGTATGTAAAAAATAAAAGTTCAGTTCACAAAACAAATCTTATTTTTATCAACCCGGAAGATACAGTGATAGCCTGTGAATTTTGATAATATCAATACTGTACATGACGGAAACTCAGTGCAACAAGAAAACTAGTATATACTCATTACTTATCACAGAAATATTGTGTTGTAGATGGCGTAATAATATCAAAGACACACATTTATAAACATTTTTAATCAAAATTATTCAACGGTTACAAAATCTAAGAATATCAGTTTCTATTTCACATTTCATTAATTTACAGTAATTTTTTTCCTACAGATATGGTAGGTAAAAAATCTGGAGCTTTAAGAGACCAAAGAAATATCAACTAAGTTGATGAGATCGCAGTACCAACAATTTCTACAACGTGATAATACCTTCGAATATTACTACTACCTCTACCACCAACATCACCACCACTACTACTACTACTACTACTACTACTACTACTACTACTACTACTACTACTACTACTACTACTACTACTACTACTACTACTACTACTGCATCTACTACTACTACTACAACTACTACTACTACTACTACTACTACTACTACTACTACTACTACTACTACTACTACTACTATTACTACTACCATTTGCACTTTAAACCAACTCCGAAACTTACGGTCTAATCAGTGTTTCATCATCAGATATTTTTGCTTCTATTCCTCCTCCAACTTATTATAACTAAACATTCTTCGAAGCAGTCATCGTGTGACCACGTTTGGCGTTAATAAAGGTAAGAGGTAATCGACCTTATGAAACGATAGCATCATGGACGCTAGACTCTGAGAGGTTCTTTTCACAACACTTTTACTCAAACTAAGCTTTAGTACAGCCAAACTCTATCGAGGCGTTGATAAGAAAGTGTTATCTTTTATGAAAAAAGGACAAAACATTTCCGGTTCATAACATCAGGATCTTGCAATATGTTCGAAACCTGCGTAGACCAAACTTAAAGAGGTAGGTTTGTATTAAGTGTACCGAAACAGTACCCTCACATGCAGTAATCCTTATATATATCTACACACACACACACACATACTTAAATGTGTGTGTGCGTACTATAAAAGTTGCAGAGGTTTTATATAAAACTGAATTTCAGGATGCTTTAATTTCTCGATCACCGTACAATAGTAACTAAAATCTTTATTCTGTTGGGCTGAAGATTGAGCGGTTATTCAGCTGTTATTCAGAGAAAACCGTGGCATTTTTCTTGCGATATTTCACATGCAGAGGCAACGTTCTAGATTGTATTAATGCTAAATATTCTTCTCGCGCATGTATATCTTCTATTTTTTTTTAAACATTTTTTCACTATATATGTTTTTCTAGCAAATTTACAAAATTGGTTCAAAATGAAACCTAGAAATTAGTTAAAATGTTTAGCGTATATCTCAGTATTAACCTAGTAGGATATTACATTTAGGAAAGCAGTTTATAAAATTATAATTATATAGTTATACTTTTTCAACTATTCTAGGGTGAAAAATACTTATTCCTTGTCGCTTCAGTGACATAACTACGATGAGTACTTTATGTTGAAAGAAATATAAATGCAATTAAGGTTCGTTTAAAAAAAAAAGACAGATGACACAATACTATGATAAATCCGACTATTTCGTGCACCGAACATACAGCACCAGCCCTTAACAAATAAAAAAGAATTAATATCAAATTTCAATTTTGATAAGAATAGTCATTTTTATGATATATTTCATGAATATAAAATCGATTACTAAATATGTCTATTATGAAAAGAGAAAAAAAAGATAAGATTACTAATAAATCATGTAAAAAGTATCTTTTGAATGAAAATTTCAAACATCATTAATTCAAATTATTTTATTTAGCACCTAGCTACTCAGTATGAATATTTTGAAGCATTATGCTAATATTTTAAGAAATGAGCCCTACTGTTCTAACACTATGTACATATTTTTTCTTTCATTAAAACCATAATGGTTATTTTCTATTTTAGTTGGGGCGTATTTAACAAGTGGTTCTCCAATCGGTTATGTGAAGCTAAGGATAATTTTTTTTATAATACACAACAATATGAACAACAGCAACAGCAAACAACACCCCCCCCCCAAAAAAAAAAAAAAA
>RQTK01000220.1:276372-356640 GCA_003991915.1 Elysia chlorotica | reverse complement strand
ACGAGACAGGGCGGGGATACCATGACTTCTGTCTCAGCTGGTCACAACTATCAAGTTTGACATTACAAAGTCGCACCCCTTACACAATCTAAATTGTCAGAAAGTTTGTGGCTGATCAGATTCAAACAAGAATTATACTGACACCGACCCAACCAGTTACAGGGGAAGAATATCAGACAAAACAAAATCTGCGGGCCTCCTGATCTGAAGACCAACGCTCTACCACATGAGCCAATTCGCCCCTCGTGGTAGTGCGGTGGAACTGGTAGGAATGGCAAACTAAAGGTGTTAGATTTGATATTAGATATAGAATCTAGATCTATGAAACCCTTTCATTAGTTAAGCCTAGATTGTTGATCTAGATAGACTGCTCAAGTAAGCCAAGATTTTAGATCTAGAAAGATTGCGAAAGCCTAGATTCTAGATCTAGATAGATTAGTGAAGTTCAGCGGTAGAGGCAGTGCGTGGAATTTACGAACTGATAGGGGCCTAGTTATGCCATTAGAGCTTTGACTTATTAAAAACTTGGTACATGGCGATGGACAACGAATAGATCTAACCAAGCCTAGATCCGTTATTATAAAAGATGATCCGGAAATTCGAAAGCGAACTAAGCTTATTTTTATTTTTAATTATAATAAATTTATGAAAAAATAATACAATAAAAAAAGGATCAGTTAAACAAAGTATTTAGTAAGATGTGGCTTCTGTGAAAATTTCATAATTATAGGTTGAGCCGTCTTCGAGCCGTTTGAGAAGAATCCCTCGATTCTACTAAAATATATAATATAGATAGATAAATACATACATAATTATAATTATACTTTCCTTACCTCGTACAGTTTTCAAACTCTCAGATATATCTTAACAGTACAGTGCACATGTCCTCAATTTAACTTGCTGACCTTTGGATTAACCTGTTAAGAGATATATATTTAGATATAGAAAAAAAAGGGGGGGGGGGGGGGGGTAGGGGTGGAGAGAGAGGCAGAGAGATAGATAAAGAGAGAGCGAGAATAGGAAATAGAAAGAAAGAAAGAGAGAGGAAAGGAGGGAGGAAAGACACAGGCAACAAAGAAAGAGAACGAGGATACTATACTTTAGTAAACTTTTGGCCTTAAACTGAGGCTTACGTATTACAAACATGTTGTAGGTTGCGGCGAAACAGACCACGGATCAGTTAAGTAATTTGTTTAGTTGCATTGGAAAAGATAGATAGATAGATAGATAGATAGATAGATAGATAGATAGATAGATAGAGAGATAAATGGATAGACAGATAGATAGATAGATAGATAGATAGATAAATAGATAGATAGATAGATAGATAGATAAATAGATAAATCGATCGATCGATAGATAGATAGATAGATGAGATAAATGGATAGATAGATAGATAGATAGAGAGAGAGAGAGAGAGAGAGAGAGAGAGAGAGAGATTACGCCTGTACAGGACCCTCGGAATAAGCTACAAGAAAATGTCAGTGTGTGTGGGTGTTTTGAGAGAGAGAAATAAAGAAAAAGAGAGAGAGAGAGAAATAAAGAAAGAGAGAGAGAAAGAGAGAGAGAGAGAGAGAGAGAGAGAGAGAGAGAGAGAGAGAGAGAGAATGAGAGAGACAGAGAGGGAGGGAGAATGCTATATTCATATGAAATTGCAATAAATGCTCACATGTGACGATCAGGAGTGAAGTGGTCTGACTTTATTGATTGTGTCACCCAAACAAATAAAAATATTTTGGTCTGGTTGCATCATATAAAAAATCTAATGTGCCTACGTGCTGTGACAAAGCCAATGGCACTTCAGAGATAACACAGATAAAACAGGCTTTTGTGTGTTGACTTACATTCTTTCACTA
The DNA here is from genome assembly GCA_003991915.1 of Elysia chlorotica. NCBI lineage: Eukaryota > Metazoa > Mollusca > Gastropoda > Plakobranchidae > Elysia > Elysia chlorotica. Next base: position 354,784 of record RQTK01000220.1, on the reverse strand, counting down.
GTTTACTTAAGTTCAGACCTTGATCTTTGATCAGCTGACAAGACAGAGTATAACAATACTTAATACAAAACCTTATCAGTTCGAATGTCCTTATCGAAGGGAGAGGCTTACAGCATTTCAGAAGAAGACAGTTACAAACAAAAAAAAAATAATAAAAAAAAAAGATAATTATCATGGTCGTAAAAATAAAGAGAAAATAGGATATTCCTCTAAAACTCATTTTATGTGAAGTTGGAGTCGAATAGTGTTAGAATTTCGCCAGCAGTCATAAGAGTAGTGTATTATTCAAATGCAGTCATTGGACTTTTTTATTTTTCTGGATTTCACTTACTTTTCTCTTACCGGTAATTCTCTGAAGAGAGAAGATAAAATCCATTCTTGGTCAATCTAAAGAGTTATGGACTAGTCTGCTTTACACCTTGTGTAAAGTGCAAGAGTGAGAAACAAAGAGGGGAAAAAGGAGATAGAGACGGAGTGTGTGTGTGTGTGTGTGTGTTAAGGAGAGAGAGGGTTGTAGTTGTTGATGAGCTGGTTAACGTCCAACATCAGCACTATATAAACTATATAGTGGACGGGCCCCAAGACTAACGTCTGACAATTTTATGTGCTGCCACACACGAGCCTGGGCGGGGATGCCATGACTACTGTTTCAGCTGGTCACATTATACTGACACGCACCCAACCAGTAGGTAGGGAGCGCAAACGCGGAGTTCTACCCCAGGAACATCCCCCCCCCCCCCCCCCCACCCAAAAAAAAAAGGAGGAAGGAGAGGAAAAGGAGAGAGAGAGAGAGAGAGAAAGAGAGAGAGAGAGAATGGAAGGTAGTTTCTTAAAGATAACACTCTTTGCCCTGTCGACGCCAGTGTAGCTTTTTTATTTTTATTTATTTATTTAATTTTTTTTTATTTTTTTTTTTGGGGGGGGGGGGGGGGGGTAAGTTTGGGATAGCTCGACATCCTCTTTTCTGTCGACAGGATTGGCAAGGACAAAAAGTGCACGCGATACGCCCAGGTGCATTTGTACTCACGTGTACTCTGTGTGACTGCCCAATATTGCCATAGGATAAATGTAGAGGATGGGAAGTACTGGGGACCCCTCACCGTATAGGGTCCCCCAGGGGAACCTAGGAGACGTTAAACCCGGAGAGAGGGAGAGAACCAATATAGAAACAGAAGTAATGATGTTTAGAAGCGAGAGAAACAGAGAGTATTTGTCAATGATATGTAAAGAGAGCAGAAAGGAGACAGGGGAGGTTGACAGGTACATTCTATTAAATAAACAGATAGATAGGTAGGTATGTGCTGTATGTGGATTGATACAGAGGCAAAGGGAGAGTGTTTGGGATGTGAGAGAGCAGGAAAGAGAGAGAGACAGCTAGAGAAAGATAGATTGATAGATAGATATATAGATAGACATACAGAGAGAGAGAGAGAGAGAGAGAGAGAGAGAGAGAGAGAGACAGACAGACAGACAGACAGACAGACAGACAGACAGACAGACAGACAGACAGACAGACAGACAGACAGACAGACAGACAGACAGAAAGCATTAGAGTTTCAGTTTGTTGTATAACATTTCATAATACACTATAATAGGCTATATTGTGTACGAGCCCCAAAGCGATCGTCTGGCAATAATATTAAGTGCTGACACACAGAGTCAGTATGGGGATACAATAAGTCCTGTTTCATTATACTGACACCAACCTAACAAGCCGGGAACGAAATCGGACAAATAAATTTTAGACCGATCATGGGTCCCGAACTAAAAACCTCTTCATTGAGAGAGCAACGCTCTACCACTTGCGCCAGGTGGCCCCTCCCCTTCCCACCTCGGAACAGTGAGACAAATCCTGTTAAGGGATCAGATTCCTTGCCCTGTTTTTCGAAGTCGGGAAGCGAAGAGGAATTCGACCCACTGTCGACAGACGACAGGGGGCAGGTTTACATGTATATTGTTGTACGGTCATGGGCATGCATTTCGGTTCAGGTTCATGTGAACTTTGTGTTGAATGTCTGATGTCAAACATGGCTAGAGTAGAGAATTGAAGAGGTTGCAGATCGATTTAAGGGAGGGAAAAAACACACACAACACAAAACCAAAACAAAAATCAACGTTAAGTTTACTTAGATTTACAAAGGTGGTGATTATGGAAAAAAGATAGAAAGAAAGATGTCTATATACATATATATATATATATATAGATAGATAGAGATAGAGATTAAGTGAGAGAAGAGAGGGAGAAGAGATGGAGGGAGGGGCGACTTTATGATTATATAGACACAGAGAGAAATGGGAGAGAAAAAGATACATAGAGATCAAGATATATGGAATAAAAATAGAAAATCAATATTGTTTAATAATTAACAGCATATGGTGTGGTAATATAATGGCAGCATTAGTTTCGGTCATGATGAACTGTGTAAATAAATACCGACGAAACCTAAAACTGTGCATAATACAATTGAAACGTTTTTTAGTTGTTTTTTTTTAAATCGAGAATGTGTTCAAAGTAGCAACTTATTTATCTGTGGACCTTCCTTGCTGTGTTTTATTGCATAAATAAAAAAAAAAAAAACATCCCACAATTTATTGCTCCTCCACCCTTCTTGATATGTTTCTTCTCAGTCTATCTCCACATTTCAAAGGGTCAAGATAGTCTTTTTATATGAAAACGTTTATTTATTTATTTTGTGTGTGGATTATTTAATTAGGTGCCTACGTGCATTTCACCGAAGTTAAAAATGGTTCTGACATGACATGGTTTTGCCAATCTCTTGAACTTGATTTGGACTTTGGAAGCTCATTATGCGATAAAAAAAGACAACCTCCCGAGTTTTGTTCGTTTGTTTGTTTTTTAATGGAATCATAAATGTGATACGAGTAGAGGGGCCTGCGCCTTCAGCAACGGCACTTCATTTCAACATCGTAGATAACTAATGCTTATCAATGTTGCATTTTTTGCACCCCTCCTAATAAAACAAAAACAAATTAATATAATGTAGACAAAGACAAAATTATACTTGTAGAATTTGCTGATCTCCCGTTTTTATCACCAGAGTTTTAAAATGTATGATGGATTCGTGGTCAGCTTGATATTTTATAAGGGGCAAAGACAGAACAAAAACAAAACAAAACAGAGTTGACCTACGTGGTTAAAAGACCGTTGCCCTGACACGCTCGCAATCGTTCTTTCTTATGCACGTAAGAAAAGAAAAACTGGGTCATTTCACAAAACACAACCGGTGAAATTAAGGCTTATCACCGATGAGTGGAGCTGCACTCGGCGCAGACAAAGCGATCGAAACGAATGCAAAACAAAAATACGTACAAAACCCCAAACCATAACAAAACCGTGCTTATAATGATTATCTGCCAGGGTTGTCGACTTGACGCTTTCAATGAGCGTCTGGTTCAGCAGGACCGGCGCACAACCCGCAGACCTAGAGCAGATTGAACCTAGCCAGTTCAGTGAGTCGCCCCTACTCAGGAATCAGATGGTCCTGACCCAGTTCTATGGCCAGGATATTGCAATGTGCAGCACCTAGCCAGCTACGGTCGTCGACCCCTTCTTTAACCAGAACGTATTCCAAAATAACCCCAGACAGCAGCTCCTTGTAAATACAGCGTACGCGTAAACTGTCTGTACAGAAGGTGCAACAGCCGGGGGGCTTCACCTGGTCTGACTCTTCACCCCGACCTGTGGCTGCCCACGTGACACCCGGGATGACAGGTTGTTCAGTAGGTAGCACCTTAGACTGACAAACGGACATGCAGATGTCCAAGGTTCAGATCTTAGCTTGTGCCCCCTGTCTGCATTTAGAGTTCTTCGGGAAACATAAAAACGTGAAACTAATAACATGTTTTTACATAAACGTAAGCCTTAACAATATTATTGATTTCTCCGTTTACTTGCCTTGTGTCTAATTATCTATTTGACTGTGGAATATTTTAAGCATTAGGCCGAAAACAGAATACATGTGGTTTTCACATACGTGCATATCTGAGCGGTGCAATGACTCATCTACCGTTTAAGAAAGGGTTTTCACAGCACATGTAATCGTTTTACTGCGCTGTCTCTAACCTACACAACGGCAGGTGTTCATAGATGTAAACACAAACGAATTGGTCTTCTTTTTTCCAATTATAATCCTTGTTAAAAAAAACCCAACAATTTCTCATCAAATTCTGCATACACATTTGGTCTTTAAATCCAAAAATTATTTATGCTTTTTTTTAAAGAGCCTTGTCATGTCAGTCACCCTGCTTTACGGATGTAAGACATGGAATTTTAAGAAATGAGAATAGAAACAAAAATTGACATCTTCCATACTAAATATAGAGGTATGTGTTGGAAATGGAAGGGGAGGAGAAGATACGTAAAGAAGTGAGGAGGCGTAGATAGAAGTGGATTGGCTATAATTCTGAGAAAATACAGAGCTGTGCTGTGGGTGGTCTCCACAAAGACGAAAATGTAGGGACCGCCTGGAACCATATGGGGCCAAACGGTGGAACCTGCACGGAACGTGTCTGAATGGAGAGGCTAGGAAACAGCTTGTCACGCAGATGCAGACCAAACCAACGAGTGCTGTGGAGGGGAGTTTTTGCGGCCTATGCTTCACATGGAACCAAGAGGCCTAAACTAACTAAACTGGGGGTGAACTTGCTGAAATTGTAGAGTGTTCGTCTCCCTCGAATTCCACAACAGGTCAACATTTTTTTCTCCGATTTCGTCCCCATCTGGTTGGTTCAGTGTCAGTATAATGTGACCGACAAGGACAGGAGTCCAGGTCTCCCCGCCCTTTCTCGCGTGTGGCAGCACCTGAATATATATTATTGTTAGACGTCAGTTTGGGGGCCGCCCAGAGTCCTCAATATAGCCTATATAGTGCTGATGTTGGACATAAAGAAACAAAACAAAGAAACGTTGAGAGTTATCTACCTAGAGCTTAATACATCAAGAATTATGGTTTGCTATTATTGTTTCTAGAATGGCTACAATTGAATGTCTTAATGATGTCAACTTATATTCTAGAATGAATATCAAGTCGTCAGCACAGTTGTAAAATGTCCTATACCATTTCTTAAACACTAAAGGTTTAGAGCATTTAAGAAAAGCTAGGGCACTATACATACAATTAAAGAGAAAAAGTGTCAACCGAAGTTTTTAGGGCATAGAGGCTGTAAGCACAGCTTCGTGGCAGCTTACAATTCGTCGTAACAATAGTTAAGAAAATAAAAGGACTTACGACGAGTCGTAAACTACCGCGACGTTATACTTACGGCCCTTCATCTATAATTATATTTTTGCTATTTTTCGCAAACTTCTACCGGCTCTAATGAAAATGGGCTCAAGGAAGGCTTAGCGGTTTTGATTGACAGTCCTGTAGTTACAGAAATCGATGACTTATCCAGAACCATATTAATCGCTATGCCCTTTGATTTATCGACCGACGGATATGTCATCATAAGGTTTCCTTTTTTTCCTTTTTTTCATTTTGACATTGATCATAATCTACAAGGTGCAACAAAACAATGCCCATCATCAACTCGTGACACGAGATGGTTTGCAATAATGGGAAAAACGAGTGTCTACTAAATTGTTTTGGTGATTCATGTTGTGGCCAGACAAACGTTACCTTTTTCCTAAATTATCTTTAGAAAACTTATGTCAAGATTAAAGAGATTCAGGAGACTTGAGTAGTTGCAGTTGAGTTGGTTTAACGTCCAACGTCAGCACTATATAGGCTATATTATGGACAGATCCCAAGACTGACGTCTGACAATTTTATGTGCCGCCACACACGAGACAGGGCGGGGATACCATGACTTGTGTCTCAGCCGGTCACATTGAACTGATACCGACCCAACCGGTCGATTTAGGAGAGAGCTTTCTGCGCTTATGCTACAGATCTGCACCTTGTTAGCCAAAATGTCAAATGATTCATTGAAATAAACTTCATTCTTTTAATTTAAGTGCAACAAACCCATTGAAAAAACGACAACAAAGAACGAAGTAAAACCAAAAACAAAACAACAACCAACAAACAATCAATGTGCCTTGAATATAATAATTCTATAGATGACTTATCGCCAAACAGGGCTCTTTATGTTGAACCTAACACTGAATTTTTTTTCAAGCATTTTTTTAAACTCTGATGACGCGCTATCCCTGATGTAATCTAGATCTATAAGGTCACCCCCACCTTTAGACTGGAGAAAAATTCTGCTTGCCTTGCCATATCAATAAAATTATTTGTAATGTCATGCCCTTGTTTTGTTCGACCTTTTCGCCAGCTTTAAGAGCCCACACTAGAGCTATTCTAGTCTGGACCAAAGTGTCGTCATGACTCTTTTTATAAACCTGGGTCAGGTTTTATTTTCGCTCTTTCCTGGTTCAAAGCCATAATAAAGAGTTTTTTTTATATAAAGAAGGCAATCCTGCGAACTATAACTAAATTAATGCAGATTGTCGAGGTATTGAGATGCAGAGCACGCCCAGTAAGACCTGACATTGTGTTTTTTTTGGTCATTATCAAGATTTTGAAAATAACTTTTAACATTTTAGAGGTATAGTTAAATAAACAATCAGCAATATTATTTTGCCGATCTGATAGACTAAAAAATGCAATGTTATAAATACGAGGCTTATGACTTACAAGTGAATTTCAAAGTCGATCAACCCAGCTAAATCAAAGACTATACCGATTTCTGATTATGTATTATATTATTATTATTTCATTTAAAGACAATTCACCCACTATACAGGAAGTTTTAATTTTTTCCACCATCACACAGGATTCCGGCATAAACGCTGTGTGCATCAGTTCTCGCACCTCGACCAAAAGAAAAACACACAAAATATAAATAAATTAAAAACCAAAACAGCCAATATATACACAATAAAAGCAATGAGAAGAAGGTAAACATTAGGGCACTTTTATTATTGTTTCTAGGAAGATAAAGATAAACATTGTGCGGCTTGAAGAAAAAAAATAGTAAAAAAAAAAAAAAAAAATCAGAGAACAAAGCGATGTACGGACGAAAGTAAGTTGACTGAAAATGAATTGAAAAAAGAAAAGAAGAAAAACTATGAAGGAAAGAGTCACGCCTTGAGACAAGAGATAGATAGGGCAATATAAATAATTAATGGCAACAATAGAGAAAAATAGACATGGAGAAAGTATGAGCAACACACACAGACAGGAGATCAGACAGCAAGGAAGGGAGATAAATAATAATAATAATAATAATAATAATAATAAGAAAACATTAATGAATAAAAAAATTATGAGAAGGAACGACGGGGAGAGATAGAATGAAGGGTATATAGACAGATAAATAGATAAAAAGAGAGATAGAAAGAAAGATAGACAAATAGAGAAAGAAAGAGGTATAGGAAGAGGGAGTGATAGAAAGAGAGAGAGAGAGAGAGAGAGAGAGAGAGAGAGAGAGAGAGAGAGAGAGAGAGAGAGAAAGACAGACAGACAGACAGAGAGACAGAAACCCTCAAGCCAAAAGAATTTCCCAAACGTAATTTCTTGACATGACATTTTTTGACATATCCAATTCGTTGTGCCGAATTCCACATGTAAAAGGCAACTTTGTGTTTATAAAATAAAGTTAATTAAATTTAGTTTCTTTCAACCTGTGTGTAAAGCAATTAATTTTTCATTTAGATGTCAAAACAATTTAAAACAAATACAATTCTTGTTCTTCAATCTGATTATAAAAACATTTGGAATGCAAATGTGTTACTTTAAGAAAAAAAAGGTGCTTACGTGGGCGATTATAATATGTACAATTTTTTAATTATAATTTAATTATATATCATTCACTGTAATTATCTATAAAAAAAAAGGTGGGCGGTTCTGAATGCATTGCTATCGTCTTTATAACATGAAGGAATTTTTTTACCCCAACACCCCTCAAACTTAAAACATATTCTTAACTATTTTGTGAACTGAAGTATGACAAACTGTTGTAACATAGTGGAATAATGTTTCTATAAAGTATGCTTCGTCCCAGTCAGTGGTGAACAAGGAAAGACCATATCCCTATAAATAACACTACATTCGTTACTGTCAGAAAATAAAAACTCGAACTCTAAGTATATCCGTATGCACTTTCTCTAATTGTTTTTACTGCACGGTGGGTTAGTATACTCAAGGCAAAAAGGAAAGACTTCTGACCACCCCGTACCAACAAAGTGCATCTAATCTGAAGGTTAAGAGTTCTCTCCCCTCTCTGGCTGCCGAATTCTAGTCTGTTCAAATAAATAAATATATCGATTGTTTGTTATTAAGACTCCCCATTTATGTTGTTGTGTCAGTTACTCACAAACATAAGAACATTTACAGATTTTCCGTCTCAGAAGACAGCCATATTGCATGATTTCCACTAGGGGCCTCTGCAAAAAATAAATCTAGCTTCTTCTTCTTCTTCTTCTAAGTTCACTTGAAAATGACTACTCAGAAAGTCCCGAATCTAGTATATAATCCACAGTCTTTTGAAGCTCAACCAAGGGTCCATATAGTTTTCTTTCCATGGTATGTTCTTCTGGCCAATAATTGTTTCTTGTCTCCTGAAGTTGTCTGCATTCTTGTAGAACATGTTCTGTTGTTTGGTGTCCACGTCCACAGCCACAGTTAGCAGAGTTTCCTATTTTGAATTTGTTGTACATGTGATAGTTGAGGCGGTTGTGTCTAGTTCTAAGCCGAATCGTTTACAATGTCATCGGCCTCATTTGTGTAAACTTTGTGCTTTTACCACATAACACTCAAATAACCCACACTTTTGTATCTGAAGGTCCTTGCATTAAAACTAAATCTATAATATTTTATGGTAACCCAGATATTTGTGACCTCTGATAAACAGAGGCCATTTTAAATTATGCTTAACTTGCTTCGCATGAATTAAACTGGTATCGAAACCCAAAATTAATAATGTCATGCAGAATTATTCTTAATCTCTGTAAGCGGATCTTGTTAATGTTTATTTTACACTTAAAACTAGTTAAGCAAGACTTTCATTGTTGCGAATCACGGCGTTAGCAATAATTATTTTAAATTGTATGCACAAGCTTTTTGTTGAATACATTTGTTACATAAATAAACCCTAACCTTTCAAGGACGTCTAAAACATCACTGGGTCAACTCCCTCCCCCCCCCCCCCCCCCCCCCAAAAAAAAAAAAAAAAAAAAATCCCACAAAACCAAAGAAAATAAAAGCACACTTATTAAACATTTAACAAACCAAATAAGTGTTGTATGGCACAGATTAGCCTATAATTGTGAAACGATCAATAGCAGATAAAATGCATGTGTTTATGTGTTCTGCTCATGTTTGTTTTGTAATGAGTATTAACAAAGACAATGTAAAGAGGTACCTACGGAAAATATAATTCTAAAAATTGTGAAGTGTCATCAAACCGTTCAAACCCGAAATGAAATGAATCATTTCTTTCTTGAGGAGCTCAATCGATAGCAACCGCAGCGGTTGTCGAAGGTTTCTTTAAAGGCAAAAAAAAAAAAAAAAAAATTGGCTATCTATGATTAGAGTAATTATTTCTTAAGTTATAAAGGGAACTTCCAAAGTTAAAAGCAAAAAAAAAAAAAAAAAAAAAAAAAAAAAAAAAAAAAAAAAACAAAAAAACAAATAGCAAGAATTTTTATGATTTTTTTATGCTGAGACAAGCAAAATGTACAGCGGTGTAAAGAAAATATCGTTCATTAGCAAATTTCAATTCTATATGTATCAATATAGAGCGAACGATAATATAATTTGAACAACCAACTTCAGTTTAAATGGCTTCGCTACACCGGCATCATCCATGGATGAAAGAAATCGGTGTAAAAGGAAACATACAAAGAAAACACAGGATCCTGGCGTTTTCGTGCATTTGTGCATATAAGCGATGACAGAAATACATGATTCGGTGATTTCTTAGTGCAGTGCACGAATTATGCCAAAGGCCATTTCTAAAAGCCAACAACTTTTTTGGTTTTGCCGTCTACAGTTGTATCCATTATAAAATCGCTTTTTAAAAAGTATAATTTAGGTTGGAAATGTTTTATCGCTGGATACGCCCACCACCAAAATTCCAATTTTAGATTTTATAGACTATAATTATCCTCGAGAAAGAATTTGGTTTAAAACTTTTTCATATCAAGGATTTATACAAATAAAAGAGCGAAGGAGAGAGAGAGAGAGAGACAAAAGAGAGAGAGAGAGAGAGAGAGAGAGAGAGAGAGAGAGAGAGAGAGAGAGAGAGAGAGAGAGAGAGAGAGAGAGAGAGAGAGAGAGAGAGAGAGAGAGAGAGAGAGAGAGAGAAAGAGAATAGCGTACGGTAAAAAATAACTAATATAAAAAAATGTCAATGTTTTCACAACGTTTTATGCAGTATAGATGAGGCGGTGTAAGTACAACAGGATTACTATACATCTTAAGATAACTATGCGAATAAAAAGTCTTAAGACGAGCTGTGAGCTGTCGGGAGTTTGTACTGACGACCCTAGGTATTTTTAAAAACGTTATGAAGACATAACAAAATAAATGTCAAGTCGACATTTGGGTTCAAAGACTCGTGAAGATCAGGATCCTTTTTATTTACACAGCTGTTGCTTGACTTGGAAGGAATAACCATTTCTACGGATGCTTATTAATAATTTATTTACTTGCAAAACAATTTTTCCTTCGCTTTAATGAATAACTTGGCTTCACAATCACAGCTTTCTACCATATATCAAATCATGAGGGCATGGAAATTGATTAAAAAAAAAGAAATTAAAGTCATAAAAAATCAGACCTTTTCTTTATAAAGTCAAAATGGTAAATAAATAACGTTCCAGATTATTGTTTTCTTTACAATCACCGATGAGGCATCGTCGAATTTTATTTTTTGTAATCTAAAATTCCTGTGAAATCAGCAGTAGGCTACACAGCTAGCTTAATACATGTATTCCGAGCGTGACTCATTAGAGCACCATTGAAGGAAATAATTCATTAAGTTATAAAAACATAAACAATAATTGATAGGTTTGAAAACATTCATCATTGTAAAGTCGCACTTTTCACACAGGGATTCTTTTAACGGTATAAATTGGGTAAAATAGTATATCAAGTAGCCTGCATCAACAGGCGAAGTATAGGCCTACACCTCAATCTAAATTTTTAAAAAAATTGCCTCGTTTTTGTAATCAGGAAACGGTTGTTCCAATCGCCATGAGACTTGCTGTGTGCATTAGTTTAGATCTGAACCCATTACAAAGGTAACAATTGTCACCTTCAGATCCATGCAAATTGGATGTTCATCCTCTCTAAAAATGCTTTGTTTCGCAACAAAGGCTAAGTTACGATTGCCATTTTTCAACTTTTGATAGATCAAACCAGTAAAAGCCCGGCTAGGTTTAGTAGGTTGGTTGAAAACTTGACTTTCCAAGATTTTTCAGGCTGTTTACTTAGCAACGTGAATGACTAAAACAAATCATTAAAAAAATTTGTATCCATTAAAAGAACTAATAAAACCTGTATGTTTCTGTCTCCGGTCCAACGAGTTCAGGCGCGTTTAACATAACTACGTATTTACATTTCATTTCAAGCGTGCAAAGTTTGACGCGCACGCTGCACTGTTTCGCTTGGTCAATTCTAAAATTAACTAAAAATAAAGTCTCTGTTGTAATGACTACTGATAGGCCCTAGCTCTCAAGAGTGAAGACTATGATTAGCCTGTGAAATGTGAATTAGTTTCATGTTGCAATATACCCCTCCTCTCACAAAATGATTAAACCACCTAGAAATTGATCTAGAAGTACATTATAACATAAGAAATAAGCTAATTTTTGTAAACCCTATTCATAGTTTGTATTTTAAAGCACTGGAAAAGTGGAATCTAGATCTATATTAGATCTATTTAATCTAGACTTCTAGATTTAAAAACATTAAAAAAATATTTTATCTGAGTCTGACTTGTCTTCTAAGAAATTTTGTAAAGAACAATTTGTTGCAGGCTTTGTCTGATATTATTTCAGTATTAAGATCTAAAATCTAGATACAAGGGGTCTAGATTAAGGGGACAAAGCTGATGATTGTTTCGGTAAGATGACTCAGAAATATACCGAAATAGCTTAATTAGTTAAACCTTTACTTCTATTAAATAATAAAAAAATAAAGTAAAATGTAATTGATTTTAATATGTATATCTAGATATGTCACATAGAATATCTAGAGAGGCCTTATGTAAGGTCTTAAATTGCAAATTTGCCAATTTTTTTCTTTTTTTCTGTTACATGATTATAACAAATTTCCAATAAAAGAAGTTGGCAGATCAGTAAAATTTCATCAAGTCAAGGGATCATTTTTTGTCATAGATCCAACTTAACTTGAAAGGTGCAACTTTACTTGTACATAGTAACCTTAGACCTAGATATGCAGTCTGCGTACTACAAGGCTACCTGGCACCTAGACCCATAAATAGGCTCTATGTAGGCTACATGGTAACTTGTAAGTGTGATGTCATCTGTCATAGCTTATCAAACTGACTTCCCATAAAAGCCTGCTATTCATGGTCATTTATTTTAAATTTATACTCTAAACCTTATAAATCTCATTCTTTGATTTCTAAATTCACAGACCTCCTTGAACTAACTAAAATTACTAAGATTGGACCTATCAATATAAATCAGCTGTAATAATTATACAATTCCATCGCACTCAGATATAAATTTAACCAATACCTACTCTCTCTCTCTCTCTCTCTCTCTCTCTCTCTCTCTCTCTCTCTGTCTCTCTCTCTCTTGTAAAAAGACATTGGAATAATTATAATGGGTATTTGTTTACCATGTATGTTGGCCCACAGTTGAAGTTCCCAGTAACCTTCTACATAGTCTTTTGGTCAAGGTACAGGAACGCCGTGTGTGTAGACTGTAGGTTTAGATACAAGGTTACCATTTACGTAGACACTCCCTACACAAATAGGTTCAGTAAAAAAATAATGGTCCAGTTGCGATATTGCCATCACTGTTAAGCAATTAAATGAAAAGTCGAAATGATCAACAATCCACAGTGAGGCCTACATATTAGATCCAGATTTCTACTAAAATCTGTTGAAATAAAATGATTGCTCTATGACATTCTTTAGCATGATCTAGATGTAGTTTATCATATGTCGAAAGCCAATATTGGTTTCTAAAAGGTCAAGATATCTATTGTCTAGAATAAAAGATGTTATAGTTTTGTTCAAAATCTATTCAAGGCTTATCGTTTCTTCTAATCTTAAGAAGATACTTTTTTGTTCAGAATATGAATTTGTATCAGATTTTTATGGCTTAATTTGACTGTTTACATATTTTTGTTGTTGTAATATATAAAACGGCATGCTTTTTTTTGTCTCTAAAAAGGATCTTTTTCTTAAGTTATATAGTATAATTTAATGATAGTTTGTGGATGGAAAGAAAATGACATCTCTGAATTCAAGGTTTAATACTCTCCACAAATAGGTATACTGTTTTTAAAATGTTAGAGCTTGTTACCTCAAGGAACATGTTTGTTATACTCTACAGAACTGTAACACGGAGGCCCCATCTCATTTAGATGATGAAAATGTACTGTGCATCATCCGAGATTTTATTGACAGTAATGGGGGGATGGCAGGGAAGAAAACCCTCAACCTCCAGGCAGTGTTGCCTGCGAGGCAAGCTGCTCGGGCCATAGCTCACTGCTGTGGCTACAAGGAAGACTCTGTATCTGTGCACTATGAGCAGCAATTGGGTTGCGATGAGGTAATTGATTACTCAAATAGTGCAGTGTATGGCAGTGTCAGATAGTTCATTTGATTAGTGTTCTTGCCTAGTGTTTTGAAAGCTGGCGCTTTCTTCCTTAGGAAACAGAGGGGAAGTAAAAATATTTGAATCATGTGAGACCTCAAACATAATGTTCAATCTATTAGAAGTCTGTGTTCCTCATGCAGATCTGCCAACCTAAATTTTGTCTTGGAGTAATATCAGCTGCCACTGAGAGTAATTTTTGGAACTTGGTAGTATTATAAAATTCCGGAAACATGCACAGGCGGTGTGAGACTCCTTGACAAACTTAAAGAAATTTTTTATATGTTGTCTACTTGATGAAATACAACTGCTTTTTACAAAGATATAAAGGGAAAAATTACATATATTATCTTGATGGTTATTACTAGAGACGATCATGTGTCTCCAAGTCTAAGGAGGTTTGGAGGAGTGTAGATGATGAATTTCGTAACATTAATGAAATAAAGGGCCACTAGTGGTGAATTGCAAATTAAATAAGGTTCATGGGTGCACAAATTGTGAAACATTTTTTTATAAACTGAAGGATTTAATGCAGAAAAAAATTTTGGATTTAAAATACCATAGAGGTACATGTGTATGAAAGGAGACTTTCTTTTTACAAACCCTGTTACAATGGTATCTGTCTTGGAGAGCCAAAGATAAATACAGATAACTATTAGTGAATCTTATCAATCTAAGAGAAAAAATGATTTGTAAATTGAACTCTTTGGTAATATTAGATATATGCCTCTCTGACTAAGCTTGAATCTAAAATATAATATTAGGTTTAGTCAATGCTGGTAATATCATTCAAATGTCTATAGAAAGGAAACAAATGAATACCAATGGGATTTAGTTTGTTCAATACACCAGGGCAACTAGTCAGTTTTCACAAACTTGGGAATGTGATCATGGGTGTAAAAATGAATTTGGTGAGCGATCGAGGATTTTCAGGCTTTTTTGTATTTCATTGGTGGCATCCCTGATGTTATTATCGGTGCTACGATATTTCTACTTGGGCTTCATTTTGGTTCAAACGATCAACTTTAGAACCCCCTGCTTCCTCCCTAGTTCTTGCTACTAGTTTTAACAATCACTACACTGTAGTTTCAGTTTTGTTGTCATCATGATTTTGACTAGTGTGTTGAACATTATACTGATTCCAAGAGAATAAAATGGCTGTGGGCTTTATAAACAAACCAGTATAATCTATTTGAAAAATTTAAGGAATAATAATTATGATGGTGAGAAAAGGTATCCTCAAAAGTATAATACAATATTCTCGGCCATATATCCCAGTTGCATGAAAAGCGTTGGTTTAATAGGGAAAGTCAGCAACTAGGCTATAGCAATTACATGTAGTATATAAAACGCAGACAGGGACGTGTGAAGTCCAACCTGCCATGTTTCATCAAGCGATAGATAAACAAGAAAGGCAACCTTTGATGCAGATTGATGGCTTCATCATCCCTACCTCAGATTTTGAGCATAAAAGGGCCACACTCTAAAATCTGAGGGGGGAATCACTCCTTTCAAAGTACCTTATAATTGCTTGCATGTCGGTGCAACATGCACATCACTATGCACCGATCACAAGCACCAGTGACATAGATAAGGGTCATAGACTTCAGGAACGTCAAGCACTGTGACTGATTGTTCGGAAAAAAGTTATGAAAAGTAAAATTATGTAATGCTATAGCACGGCTGAAACATCAATACCTTCAAAGTAGAAAGGTGTACTACGATTGATGTACTCTTCCGGTAAGATAATAAGAACCTTGATCAGGTCTAGCCTACATCACATTTAACTGAGAGCTTATATACACAATATGATGGCTAGTAAATACTTCTTTTTAAATTATTATGGTCACTGTCACAAAATTGATCAATGCAAATTGATGCTTTGCAATGCAGACATCAACTGTGTATTACATCATTGAACACAACCTAAACGCAAAATTATGGCCGGACGCTAGTATATAGAAATCTAACTATCAATATACGGTAAATCAAGCAATGAAACTAGTGGTAATTGTATTGAATAAGTGAAAGTAAGTACCCTATAATCGGATAGGTAACATCTTTATTACTATACTGTGTGTATGAGGTCTATTTTGTTGGGCCATATCTGAACCAATGGCTAGAAACGGAAGTTATAGATCGTACTGTCTGTAACTCGCCATAATACAGCAAGGGCCGTAATTTGTCGCACTTAGGCATAATAAATTAGGCCCAAACCGTAGTGTTGGCATGATTCTCATTTATAAGCATCTTGCTGCATTTGTGTTTCAAAATAGTACGTTACTTCTCCTCCAGCTTTGCACAATTAATGAAGACTCTAAGAACGGTTGGTTAACAAGTAAAGCCTGGTCTCTATTAAAGTATTTATGTTTTAGTTGGTCTCTGATACATTTAACTTTAAAAAAAATCCAATTTGTTAAACATTTATTATTTTTGAATTGTATAAATTTTTTCTTGTAAAATTTATTAGAATTATCAGCTATTGATTTTTCCTTGTCGCCTTCAGTATGATCTGATGTATTGACAGTAATGGAATGAAAACCTTTGTTTGCTGCTGTATGCATATCGCAATGGTTGCTTCTGATTTTTCTACCTTGTGACCAGATCGCCCTGGAAGAGCAGGAAGAAAGTGTGCTGCTGGGTCACATTTGTTCCCCGAGCGTGAGGCGACACAACTTCAACGTGCAGGAGTTGGAGGGATCCCAGCCACAAAGATTGGTAATTCAGTTTATATGCAATAAAATGTAATCAAATGATTCATTTTTTACAGCATAAACCTAAAGCATTCATTATAAAGAAAAAAGTGTAGAAACCCGACTTTTCCCACTAAATATTCTGCAACAAATATTCAAATTTTTCTACCTTTTTAACATCAGATGAAAGTCTGGGCAAAACTTATTTTTATCACTTATAGCATTCAATGAATATAAGTTGATATTGTTGCTGGAAGTCACTAACCTTACATATTTTTTTTACCAAAAAGGAATGATTTCTGGAGACCAACAATACTTTGATTTGAATCTTTGCATAAATACCTGTGTAGCTATTGTGTTTGATGACTGTAAAAGACAAAATATTTATAATTTAATGGCATCTGCAATTAAAATATCAATGGTTTCACCTTTCCCAGAAATCTCCTCCTTGCTTTTTCTAATTATTCAAGAATAAAGAAACATTATCAATAGAGTTTGAAAGCAGTTATAAATTTGTTTTTTTTCCCCCCACATTTTTTACATATATATTTTGATAGTTTTATCTCTGTTTGGCCACAATAAAGAATATGACTAGACCTTGGGGAAGGCGCTGACGCATGTCTTAAGCATTTCCAAATAAGGTTGCCACATTTTATCTACATTTGAACAGTCTTACAGCAAAACGAGATAAATACCAAATTAAACATGTCTAAGAAACCACTACCCTTCCATTACACTGGTAGAAGGCACACATGAAATGTTAACATGTCAAAACATGAAAAAACCTATAAAAACTTTTTTTTAAAACAAGGAAAAAAAAAATTCTCAAAAAGGTCAAAATGGATATCTCATCTTGCCGTGAAACTATTCATTTATTTACCTATCTTTGCATCTTTTTTTTTCTTAAGTTTGCTCAAAACTGAATTTCTTTTTTTGTTTTGAATATACAGTCGGAGGCCTCAAACTTCAAGATTTCTTTTTGCTTCGATCTCTTGACGGAAGATTCTACCACACACTCATCAAGCTCTTCTATCATTCGACCAGAAAATGGTAAGACTTAAATGCAAAACCCAACATAGGAATTAAGAAATGTCTTTTGTTTTTGATAGTTGAGAATAATAAGCTTTTAGTGCTGCTTTGAAATCAATGAGAGCTTAAGGAATGTAAGTTTATTTAATATAATCTTCTTTAATTTGCCACATCTGTTAACCGGCTATCGTGATCCGCCATTTCCTCTGTTAACACTTGATGACAACATTAATATTTTCGTAGACATTTGTATCCTCGCTTTCATACTTTCTGTAGGACTGTGACTCATGTCAAATAATGTGCTCAGTCAAAATTGGATCAAAACATTTGATTGAAGAAAAACAACAGAATGGGTATGGTCAATGTTAGCTGATCTAGGGTTGCTCTAATTACTCCTACATTGAAATACAATGGTGAATGAAGAGCACTGCTTACCAACTTCAGTATGCTTAGTTATACTGCACATGGGACTCTAAATAAATTATTTATTTTTAATTAAATACACTTCTGAAATCTAGCACTTTCTATTAAATGATTCTGCTAAAATGTATTTTAAACAATTTAACGCTGAATGAAATAGTCAGGTACTTCCATGTTCTTCCTGATTTATTTTTTCCTCTGATCTCACTATTTATGATGGGAGAGAGCTGGCTACAGCCGGCTTGACGGCCTGTAGGAATTTCACAAGACCACTTGCCAGCTTCTCATAAATGCTTGGTAGTAACGCAAACAAAATTTTTTCTTGGGTGGTAGCAATGACCAAGAGCTTCGACAATTATATTTTTCATGGACATCCAGGTAAAGCATTCAACAGCGCAAATACTATTTGAAGAGTCATTAACAAGGCAAAATTGAGCATCGGTGAATGTTGCGACTATTGTTACAAGTACGGCTACAGACGAGAGTCTTTGGTAGCCATCTAGTTTAAATGAACCACAGTGCATCATGTTCCTGTGGTCCATCACCCGACTCATGTCATGATAATGCTTGCTTCAAGAATATTGCATATTATGAACATTATTTAGGTTGCAAAAGACCAATGGTTAATTCAATTAGGGTTTCCAATTTTCTCTTTATTGTGGTTTTAATGAATCTGTATAAAAAGCAGACTTGTAGTGGTATGATAACAGTACCTGAGAAAAAACCTGTGATGATTGAAGGCTTTTCCAGTAAATTTACTAAAATATATTCTTTCTGCAGGCTTTTTGAAATATTTTGCTTTTACCCATGCTATTGTTCTGATTGTGTACCTGTAGGTTACGTCGGTTTAGTAAACCAAGCGATGACATGCTACCTGAACAGCCTCCTGCAGACTCTCTACATGACACCAGAGTTTCGGAATGCCCTGTACAGGTATGCTTCCAGTCTCATAGGAGAAGAATTCTTGCCGTGAGCATAGTGTAGACTACAGGCGCATTTAGCTTTGAACTTCTACCAGATGACAATATTTTCTCAATGCCTGCTGGTATCTGGACACTTCGGCATAACAAAAGGGAGGGGGGCGGGGACTTATTAACAAATTCTGCTAATGCTATTTTTTTTAATTCCGAGCTATATCTGGGGGGAGCGGTGGCCTTGGGGTAGAAGATTGACTTCTGACGCAAAAGGTCCGTGGTTTGAGCCCTGACGATTTCGCTCCCTACTGTTGAGTTCGGTGTCGGTGAAATGTGATCGGTTGAGACAGGAGTCATGGTGTTCCCATCGTGTGTGACAGCACATAAAATTGTGAGACGTCAGTGTTGGGGCCAATTCCACAATATAGCTACATAGTGCTGATGTTGGACGTTAAACCAACTCAACTCAACTCCGAGCTAGATCTGGTCTGTAATGAGCGCCATAGTGAAAAAAACAAAACAACTCCAAAGTAACCCTAATAAAGGATATTGTTGGTATGATATTAAAAAAAAAGTCCTATTTCTAACTTATGAAGTAATGAAATTGAGGTATGCATATTACACTAGTTCAGCTATCAGTATTCAGATGCAGAAGTGAAGTGTATTCATTAGCATTGGCATCAGCTGATATGTCGGCTATCTCTAGTTAAGGAATCATATCATACTGGATAGGCCCATTTAGATCTATGGCTTAAAAAAATTTGCACAAATTGACATCAACTTAAAAAAAAATTAAACCACTGCCCGGATCTGAATCAATAAAAAGTATCATTTAAAAAAATATATTCAGGTGGTCCTTTGAGGGTACAGAAGAAGAGAAGGTGAAAAGCATTCCTTATCAACTGCAGCGACTGTTTCTTCAGCTTCAGGTATGTATTTTAAACCTTTGTTTTTTACTTTGGCTTCTGAGCTCCACTTGAAAGAAATACAACTATTTTGTGTAATTTGAGTTGAATCTTTGTTTGGGCAATTTTTTATACATACATTTGTCCTATCAAAAGTATTTTGATATTTCAAAGAGAAGTACTTATGATGTCTTTATATTTTTTAATGTAGAAATTCAAAAGTGTAAAGACTTCCTGTAAGGTTGATTAAAAATTTGAACATTGTTGAATTGGTTGGCCCCTACAGATAATCATGTATGTTTTTTTATATTTTTTTTTGATCTGCAGAAGTTTCAGAAAATTTTTTCTTTAAGAAAAAACATGTTCTGAATTGATCTATTTTTATTTTGTTTAAACCTTGATAACACTGTAGCAAAGCTGTCTCTAGGGGCTTTCCTTGTGTACACCGAAAGTTTTATGTTCTTAGATTTCCCATCAGTTTTGTGTAAACATATTTATTTTTCATCAATTTATACAAATCCTTTTTATTCATGTAAACAACAATTGGTTTTTCTTCCAAGAAACATCTTTATTATGTTGAAAGTTGCCAATGGTAGGCCTGTTTAGAAGGAAGACATTTGCCATTGTTACTTGTTTAAGTTATATATTTAAATCTTTTTAATGTAAATGACAACCAAGTCAAATTCCCCTATGGGATGATAAAGGCTTATCTCATCTTATCTTGTTCTATTCCATCCAGACAAGCAATAAGAGATCAGTGGAGACGACAGACTTGACGAGGAGTTTTGGCTGGGACAGTAGTGAAGGTACGTTTCAAACATAATTATCTGAATAGCTTTGTGTAAGTTTGGGTGTAAAAAATAAAATGATCGATTTAATCTTTCCACATTTTAATGATTTTTTTTCAAATTTATAAAAGTCAAATGTTTTGGTATTGATTATTTTTAAATAAGGCGTGCACTTCTATGTAAGGTATGCTAGGAGAAAAGCGTAACAACACATTTTATTAGTGTGCGGCGTGATGGGTAAATGTTCAGGGAACTCTTTTTGTACATAAATACCTTTTTTTTCTCTTTCTTTCTAATGAAGACTTGAAATTATATATTTCAACTCCTTGCTCTAGTAACCTTGTGTATGATAAATATGATTTTGAAGTTTAATGGGATATTTTTATATTTTAAGTAATAGTAAATTGTGTAATTATTATCTTGTAAGCAAACATGAAGACACGGCCTAAGTCAATGTCCAAGTCACTCAGGGAACATCAGAATAAATGTAAAAAAAAAAGAAAGAAAAATGAGTCATAAGCTTTTTTATTTGACTGTGATAAATATCTATCTACTTGTTCTTTACCCTCCAAGGCTCAAAGGAAAATGCGTTTCAAGATCTGATTGTACAGATAATACTTATTTTTCCAATTTCATTTTATAAAACAGTTTGTTTCCTTACCCATTTTTATGACTAATAGCAGCCGTTAAGCCACATAAAAATGGATTTATGTCCAAGTTAAGTGACGATCGACGCTTTGAGGATTAGAGAAATGTCTAATTACTTTTTCATGTGTGGTGCAGTGTGGCAGCAGCATGACGTGCAGGAGCTGTGCCGAGTGATGTTTGACGCTCTGGAGCAGCAGTGGAAGAACACAGTGCAGGCCAACCTCATCAACCAGCTGTACCAGGGCAAGCTCAAGGACTACGTCAAGTGTCTAGAGGTTTGTCATAGTCCTCATAGTCTACACATCCAGTTCGAAACGCAGCCAATCCCAGGCTGGTCTCAAATGTCGCATGAGTGTCTAACCAAGCCCATGATTGGCTTAAACTGCCTCATTTGCGTGTGACTTCAACCTGTGAGAGGCTAAAATCTGCTCGAATGTGCTGCCTTAGCTGACAAAAGAACATTAGTGTTATGTTATGCAGTGGATGTGGACATTTTTAAATAGTGTCCTAAAACATCTTGTGACTCCCAGAGTTTTTGCTAGAATTTTATTTGTTGATTTTTTGTCTGCTTTTAATACTTTCCAGTCTCATCTTATGATCAAGAACTTGCATGTTGATGTCAGTGTTATCTCCAGGATTTTTTATTTACTTACAATGAGACCACAATATGTTAGTATAAATAGTGTTATATCCAAAGCTAACTTCACAAGGACGGGGGCACTGCAGGGCTGTGTGCTTTCACCAAATTTTATACACTGCCTACATCAAGGACTACCAGACAAAAGGCACAAATACATAATTAATTAAATTTGTGTAAGACTCTTGCGTAATCGAAACAATAACAAACAAAGATTTTTACTTTGAAGAAATTAACAAATTGTCATGTGTCATGTCATGTTGCGAGATTAACTTTTTAAAATTGAACATTAATAAAACAAAAAAGATAATTTTTATTTTATACTATTATCGAGGCACCTGTTTTAACACAGCTAAAAAATTTGTATGTCTCCTGTATCCAAACTTTAATATCTTTCAGACTTACATGTTTTGGGGGAAACCCATCAAAAACCCACTCTCAAAGAGTAAACAAAATAAGAAAGAAAGCTTACTAAATTATTGGCTGTAAACAACATGTATGTTTTACAGGTAATGAATAAATCTAATTGTATAACATCAGACATAAACCACCCTCTTCATAGTGAATGTGAAACATCACATAGAAGTAACAGTTTGATATGAAAATAGGGCTTGAACAGATAGATATAAATATTCGTTTGTACCATCATCCATCAGATTGTTACAAAATTTTTATATTTATAGAGGGGCAAACTGGCTCAAGTGGTGGGCACATTTGTTTGTCCAATTTCGACCCCTCTATCCTTGCCCTGTTTCATGTGTGGTGTAATCCTCATCGCGAATGAAGGGACTCTCTCTCTCTCTCTCTCTCTGTTTTCTAGACTCGTCTTCATCTTCTCTCTCTTCCTCTCTCGTTCGGTTTTTATTTCTTCATCTTCTTATCCCCCACTCTGTCTGCCTCTTTCTCTCTCTCTCTCTCTCTCTCTCTCTCTCTCTCTCTCTCTCTCTCTCTCTCTCTCTCTCTCTCTCTCTCTCTCTCTCTTTCTCTCTCTCTCTGTGTCTTCTGTTTCCACATCTGCTTGAAATTTAATTGTTTCAGAAAAGGAATGTTCATTTTACGTTCTATTATTTTATTTGCTATACATTACACAGAGCTATTATTTTGTCAAAATGGATTTTTTAGAAAAATGTAGTTAATAAATTTTGCCCTATTGGGTAATAATTTAAAAGACTCATGGGGCCACAAAGTCACCCCCAATATAATCGACAATAGGTTTTTGGTTATTTGTTGTTGTTGTTGTTTTTTGTGTATAGCAATATTGAAGCAGAAACACTATACATCTATAGTGTGTATAGACACTCCCTATACACATGTACTGAGTACATGTCACATGATTAACACTGATCCAACTAATGGAGAAAAACTGCGTTTGTATCTATTTTTCTTGACAAATACAAATTTTTTTGTTATGGGAGTACCGAAGTGGGTTTTTTTAAGTAGGTAGGCCTATGGGATAATAAAGGCTTATCTTATTTTATCTTATCTTATCTTAGTTCAGACCAAATGGAAAAAAGTTTCTGGAACGATGCTGTTACACCTACTAATTTACTTCTCCAGGACTTTTCTTTTTTTCTTTACAGCCATTATGGTGTTTGTTATCATTTTGTAATATTTTTATTCTTGGTTTAAAAAGTCATATTTACATTGAACTTTTTTTTTCTTCTATTGCGTGCTTGCAGTGTGGTTATGAAAGTGCCCGTGTAGATGCCTACCTGGATATCCCTTTGGTCATTCGACCGTTTGGCTCCACTGAGGCATATGGAAGTGTGGTAAGGTTTGATTAAGTTTACTGTCTTTGAACCTGCCTTTTTCTCTTACTGTTTGTGTTGATAGAAAAGTATTTAGCACAGCATACATTATTGCTGAAAGCCCAACAACATCAAAACAGACTTAAAAAAAAAAAGTTTAATACTTTAATAGAGGAAACTGATTATGTGAAAGATATTGTATTTAAAATCAACATCACTGCTCTGACAAAATTTGTCATTAGTTTGTAACTGAATGTTATGATGGAAGGTATATTTGTATCATTTTCTCTTTGAATCCAAACTTGTTGGTTTTCCCAGAGAGAGGCCATGACAGCTTTTGTGCAGCCTGAAATTTTGGATGGATCAAACCAGTACTTCTGTGAGAAATGCAACAAGAAATGCAATGCCCACAAGGTAAGGACATGTGACATCAGTCTTGTTCATGATCCTTAACTCTCTAGTTACCACTGGTCAATTTGGTTGACAATCATAAAGATCACGCTTGAAAAACTCCATTTGTGACAGTTTGGTACTGTACTTGATGTACAAAGCAGGTTTTTGTCATTTTGTAATTCAGTTTTTTAACTGAAAGAAGAGTCTAATTTTAAAATTTGGGATTAATAAAGACCATAACCTGGAAGGGCATAGTAGGGGTTTTAAAAGGGTTAAAATGACTAAGGCTTATTTTCTAAGTCATGTTATTCCCAAATTCCCAACGAATAACAAATGTCCGGATTTGTGGGCCTGACTGTTTGTCCTCTTAGTCTGAACTAGATCTGTGAAAGACTTGCATTATTGCCTGGAAATTAAACAGCTTAAATTCCTTGAATACAGTAAGTTTACGCAAAATGCATGTGATCTCCAAGAAGGGAATAATAAGACCAAATAAGACCAAATAACATGTCGTTAAGATTAAGCAGTTGAGAGCATAAGTCTACTCTAGCTCTTCCTATGTTCCTTGTTAGTTTTCATCCATTGCCATCTCTCTCTCTCTCTCTCTCTCTCTCTCTCTCTCTCTCTCTCTCTCTCTCTCTCTTTTGCATTATTGCCTGGAAATTAACGGCTTCAATTCCTTGAATACAATAAGATTGGTGTAATTGGCATAAAAGTTCAGATATTTAGCCGGATACTGTTCTTATGAATGGAGCAAGTCTAATTTGCTTTGACCAAAATCTAGATCTAGACCAAATAACATGTCGTTAAGATTAAGCAGTTGAGAGCATAAGTCTACTCTAGCTCTTCCTATGTTCCTTGTTAGTTTTCATCCATTGCCATCTCTCTCTCTCTCTCTCTCTCTCTCTCTCTCTCTCTCTCTCTCTAACTCTCTCTCTCTCTTTCTCTCTCTCTATCTCTCTCATGCTCTCCTATTGTTAGTTTTCATCCATTGCCATCTCTCTCTCTCTCTCTCTCTCTCTCTCTCATGTTGGCAAGAGGAAATTGGCTCGTTCTAACGGAAAAATTCATATAAAATCCAGTGATTTCTAGTTCTTTGTCAATTCCATTCCACTTGTCACAGGTTCATTTTGCTTTGATCTAAATCTAGAACTTAACATAAAAAAACATAGGCTTAGTCTAGCAGAACATCGGCTTCTGACGCAAACGGTCCGTGGTTCTAGCCCTGGCGATTTTGCTCCCTACTGGTTGGGTCGGTGTCAGTTTTTATGTGACCAGCTGAGACAGGAGTCATGGTATCCACGCCCAGTCTCGTTTGTGGCAGCACATAAAATTGTTAGACATCAGTCTTGGGGCCTGTCCACAATACAGTCTATATTGTGCTGATGTTGGACGTTAAACCAAATCAACAACAACTCTATCTCGCGCACGTGGGTGTGTGCTCTGTCTGTCTCTTTGTCTCTGTTTGTCTGTCTCTTTCTTTTAGTAGAATCCGTTTCTATATACAATTGCATCCATGAATATTAATGGCAAAAGTGAATCGACCTGAAGAAAAAGAATTATCTAATTTTCAAGGAAAAACATTGCAAATTTGTCTCTAGAATTGTTTGTTTGAAGCTTTTTAAAAATTTTTTTTTCTGGGGGAACATGTTCAGCGTAATCAATGTCAATATATTTGTTAACCTTGCAGGGTCTGAAGTTTGTCACATTCCTCTACAGCTTTATCAATGTCAGTATATTTGTTAATCTTGCAGGGTCTGAAGTTTGTCACATTCCCCTACCTGCTCACACTGCAGCTCAAGCGGTTTGACTTTGACTACGCAACCATGCACCGCATCAAACTCAATGACAAGTAGGTTTTTGGTAAAGAGTTACAAGTCTAAACAACAATAATGTAGACCTATCATACAAAACAGTCAGACATGCAAAGTCACGAAAGTTGCTGGGCAGCTGAATCTTGTCTATATTAATTCAATGTGAAATATTCACACTTCGCTCTTTAATGGACATGTTGATGGCAGATTGTTTGCCATTTATACCTTATAAACGTCTCCATCTAAGTTAAGTTAGTAAGTTTGTCCTTTCTCTATTTAAAGCAGATGAAATAACGAGTAGCTCAGTTGGTATAGCTTGTGGCCTCTACTTAAGAGTCCTAAATTCAAATCCTGACAAGGCTACCTTGTTCCCTACGGATTTTATTGGTGTCAGTATAATGTGATTGACCTGGACATAAGTGATGTTATCCCTGCTGTGTCTGTGTGTGGCAGCACGAACAGTTTTGCGACTTCAGATTTAGGACCTCCTCCATGAGATAGCTTGGTTGTAGAAGATGGAGGTTAAGAAACCAACCAACTTTTTGTTTTGTTTACTTTATTTGAAGCAGATGAAGTTAACTTGATAAATATCTATTAACTGATTCTCATGTTCTCATGAGTTTCCTGGAAACCTTTCCATACGAAAAGTAAGATTCAAATTTCGTTTTTCCACCAGATCAACACATGTTTTTGTTTTGTTTATGTAAAAAATTTGGATGTTTGCTCTTTTCACAAGGGTCACATTTATGGAAATTTTGAACCTGAACCCTTTCATTACTTGTGAGACCAAAGATGGTGAGGATCTCGAGGAGGAAGAGGAGGAGGATAAACTGGCGGGCCTGTCAGCCGGTCAGGTGGACAGCAGCGATGACGGTGAGTTCTTCGTGCAGGAACTTGTTCAAATCTGCCTCGCTTAAGCTGGTTTGTAAGCTGTCAGTATCATATCACATGCTGAGAGAGAAATTCTGATGTGGTCTGTTCTGACTTGTAAGGTGGTTTGTATAATTTCCATGATATTATTCTTGGAATTTGTCCCTAATATCTGCAGTGATGCCAATTGTTTGTAAATCCATTTATTTCAGTGAAAAAAATACATATTGTGTGTTGTTAAAAATATTATTTTTTTTAGTAAAGAGCTGCTTAGTTCAAGAAAGTTATGAAAAAAATTGACTCAGTTGGCATCACTGGATCAAATTGGTTACTTGGGACAATAGACAGTTCAAATCATTAAAGTGGAAATTTGAAAATATAGAAGATAAGGAGTAATCATAAAAATTGAACAAGGCTGGGACTGAGGAGAAAATAAGAAAAAGACTAGAGAGTGTAAAATGGTATAGACAGGTTTTCAACCAGTACATGTATAAAAATAAATTGTGTTTTTTGGTCCAATTTTGTTTCCTACTGGTTGGATCTTTGTCAGTATAATGTGACTGGCTGAGACAGGAGTCATGGTATCCCTAGAGTGTCTCAATGTGGCAGCACTTAAAATAGATATTGTATGCTTTCCATTAATACTCTTCTAACACTGATTGTTCTCAAGACTTCTTAGTTTGTTATTCTAATTTTGTAACTTATTCTTGCTAGATGTCAAAATATCCACATCTGTAAAGTGTCTAGTTTTTTAACTGATTCTTTGTATAGAGCCCATGTTGTGCCCTTGTATAGCAGTGAGGAAAATACATAAATATTTCTTGCTTTTAGTTTTTGATCTCTTGAAATTTCTCTTGACATGAATAAGTCATTTAGATTCATAGACGTTGATTTTGCTTGTGCTATCATGATCTCTATTTCTTTGGTGGTTTTGCCATTACTGGTTATTGTATGTCCGAGATATCCTCATGTGTAAATACAAGATATCTATTC
Source organism: Elysia chlorotica (assembly GCA_003991915.1). Lineage (NCBI taxonomy): Eukaryota > Metazoa > Mollusca > Gastropoda > Plakobranchidae > Elysia > Elysia chlorotica. The sequence continues at coordinate 327,110 of RQTK01000220.1, read as the reverse complement.
ATAGCAATTTGTAAGCAAAATCATCATAATCATCATCATCACTTGGGCTTGTCGGCTTGCCAATCCGTCTGAATAGATCCTTGTCTTTGGCTATCTCCCCTGTGATAGGGGGCCTCCTTTATAGCAAGGTGCTGATGTCATTCCCTCATCCTCTTGTTTATCTGCCATTTCTTCTCCTTCCTTCTAGTTTTGTTTTCAGATGTGTTTTTTCTAAACGTTTGTGTCTTTTCAAATGCCCAAAGTAATTATGTCTGTCATTAGCATAATATTTATGTAGTATGTTTGTTTTTTCCCCCTGTGTGCAGGCATTGATGAGGGAATTGATGTGGAGACGGGATGCTCGGCTGGTTCCTCCAGCAGCGACTCCTCCAGTATCAGCAGTGACGCGGCCGCCAACAACAGCCGCAACGCTTACGACAGCGATGCCAAGGTTGCCTGAACTATTGATTAAGTTTATACTTGAGAAACATTATTTTGTTGCAAAGCTTACACTTTACATACCAGATCCTTTTGTAAAAAATAATGATTGTGTTACTTTAGTTTACGTATAATATTTGAGGTTCATTTTTTGTTGTATGTCAACCATTCTGTCAAGTTATTCACTCATGACATCTGTTTTGACTCCTTTAACTTTGTATGGACAGGATGGATACCAGTATTTTTAGGCTCAAAATTTGAACTTTTGAAAACTTTTTCTTGATTATTTGGTACTGTTTTTTTTATTGAAGTGCGACAGCATGGATACCATGTTAAACAAAATGTGAATTTTAATGGCTGTGTAGTTATTGAGAACAGTGTGTTTAAACAAAAAGCTAGTGTTTTTCATAGACAACTTGATTGTTGAATACTTTTCTCCAAAAATAAGTATTCTCCAAGGAGACCTCCACCACCCCCACTTCATTTGCTGTAAATAAGATATTCACCATGGTTTAAATTCGTGGTAATACCACCAAAAAAAACACAACACAAAACAAGCAAAAAGCCCCAAAGAAACAGCCTGAAAGATTCTTATAATGATTTCCCTTGTCTTACGTAATCAAGGTAAGTCATTCACATAAACACAAATTTAGGCAAAGGAAGAAACGACAAAGGGGGTGAAAAGTGATAAAGAAATGGGTTGTATCATTTTTGTAATGTTATTTTTATTATTTCAGGGTCCATTTGTGTATGAGCTGTTCTCCATCATGATCCATTCTGGGAGTGCGGCGGGAGGTCACTACTATGCTTATATAAAGTGAGTCAGTCTCAGTTTGAGTACAATTTGATACAGAGATGTCTGAAGTAGATGCCACCTACACCTATGGCTCAAGTGGTAGAACGTTCGTCTCCAGATCATGAGGTCCGCTGTTCAAATCCCAAACGATCAAAAATACATTTGTCCGATTTTTTAACCCTACTGGTTGGATTGTTGTCATTATTATGTGAGCAGCTGAGATAGGAGTTCAGATCTCCCTGTCCTGTCTCGTGTGTGGCTGCACATAAAATTGTCTGACGTTGAGGCCCATCCACAATTTAACCTGGAAAGTGCTGACATTGGACGTTACAACCAACCAAACCTAACCTCACCTAGCCTACCAGAAGAGTTGCACTAAGGGTCGGGCTCAGGGCAGGCTCTCACCAGGTTGCCTGCATGGCAAGAACTTAGACAATCAACAGAGATTGAAAGGAAAACTAAAAAACTAAAAACTCTTTGATGGCGCAGAGCATAATGCGTAGTTCTTTTTCTTGTCATCTTTAAATAGCTGTTAGTAGCGACACACAAAGTGGGGGGAACTTGACACGGCTGACTACTTTTGATTTATCAGGAAATTTTTGTGGAGAAACAAAGCCTTGGTCCTGTTTACCTAGCCATGGAGGTTCTAAGGGTATTAGGAATGTGAACAGTCATTATGGGAAACAAATAAAAGTAGATTGTAAGTTAATTGGTAACACTGAAACACTTTTTAAAACTAAATCAAATTTCAAAGGAAACAACTAAGCCATTTTTAAGTTAACTAGGGAGGAGGTAGACCAAAAAGAAAACAAACAAAAAAAAAGAATTGAGAAATAAATAAATTATATCAATTACAATACAGCCTTGGCCTAATGAAGTTTAACTGATGAAGTCATTCGTCTTTGTTTTTTTATTCTTCAGATCTTTCAAAGATGGCCAGTGGTTCAGTTTCAATGATCAGCAAGTCAGTAAGGTAAAAACAGACGGTGAAATTTATATCTCTATAAAAAAAAACTGCTTCATTTTTGTATGAGTGTAGTGCCATAACTATGTTTCCAATCCACTAAAAAACTTTCTGTGTGCCTTAGTTTTGCTCTCAACTTGTTTCAAAGCTTTTCTTTACCTTCTTGTTCGGTTGTTAAGTATTTCTTTTGAATTTTTATTGCATTATTATGAAACCTTTTTAGCAGTCAACTGTCAAAGTTTTTGTTAGATAGGTAGTATATGGTGTATGTTGTATTAACTTGGACAGGATTGTTTCAGATCACCTATGAAGACATCAGAAAGACTTATGGTGGCTCTGCCCTTGGTCGAGGGTTTTACTCATCTGCTTACACAAGGTAAGACCACTCTTAAATTTAATTTTCTTTATTGTGTTTCAAACGTAGTTGGAAGGCATGGACTTCACTTAATGTTTTAGTTAGCCCATCAAGGAAGAGGAGTGAGCACATTAATAGAGCGCATTATGTCTTCCAACAAAGTGAAATATCATCCAGATAAATCAGACACAGAACACATTTGTTTGCGAAGGAAAAGAAATCAGACCCAGACTTAATTGGAATAAATATTTACCAACAAACGGACAAGTTCATGCACCATGCCATAGATCAAGGAAACTCTTGGTTTGTGTAGACATGTTTGAATCATGAATTCTATTAAAATACAATGTAATAAGTTTGTTGGTTTCTGATTGCAGCTCCACCAGCGCCTACATGCTCATGTATCGTCAGATCAACAAGTGTCAAAATGCAGGTTGGTTTTACATCATTTATCACTCCCAAAAAAATTCAAAGTGTATGAAAATTTGTTGTCATTAAAAAGGATTCCAAGATCATAATAATTAATCTCTGTGAACTTAAACAGATCTCTACCAGGGAATGAGAGTGACTTTAGTTATTGGGGAATCATTTATACCCGCTGTGTGATTTAAGAACACGTTTTTTTCAAACTTGGCTAAATTTTTGTCAATGGATCAGTGAATAACTAATGTAACAGGACTGTGATTTCACCAACTCCTATGTAACTGGGTATTAGTGAGCTCACCTTTAGGGTTATAGTTAACTTATCAAGCACAGATCAGTGAGTAATTGCTAAACAGTGTTACAATTCTTGAAAAGAAGCATGCAAAGGGAAAAATAGTTACTACACAGTGCCTTCCAACAAAGTGGAACAGCTCTTTGTGAAATCATATACCATAGAAGGAAATTATGCTTAAGGATTAAATCAACTGTAAGCTTTTTGAAAATTTAAAGTCAATGGTTCTTAGGCTGAAAAGTTATCAAACATTTTCTTCTTCTTGAGAATATTTTATTGAACAAGAATATACAATTATTTTAATCTACGGTTGTTCTTTAGCCTTGGGGAGACTTTGTTTTCACCTTGGAATTTAACATTTAAACTCAGCAAGGCTCTAAGGGACAGGCTCTGTCCATTCCTTTCTTCACTCCACTTGTGAGCTAAAAGTTGAGCCAAAAATGTGTGATAACATCTGATGATCTCATGAAGGCCTGTTATGGTATAGACTCTTTCTGTTTTTTAATCTCTAGTTTATAATTTAGAAAAGGTTAGTCATAATTTATGAGGTTTAATGGAACATTTCTTAAGCAATTTGAGACTTTGTGAGAAAAAAAAGTAACATTTGATTTATTTAACACCCCTCATAGGCTTCTAAAAAATCCTATTAAAACAGGATTATTATTAAAACAACAGAGATTTAAACAGTGGACCTCCATCTCTTTCTCGAGAGCACTAACTCTGCTGCTGCTCATACCCACCTGAACTTTATAGCAATTGCTATTTAAACAAAAATTGTTTTTTGTTCCAATTGCACCAGATGTGATGCAGCCAGAAGACTTCCCTGCTCACCTGAAGATGGAGCTAATCCTGGAGAAGGAGAGAGAGGAGGCGGAGCGGCGCCAGCGAGAGATTGACAAGTCCACGTGCAAGGCAAGTCTGCTGCGTATACCAAAAGAAAGAATTTGTTCATTATAAGGGTGAACAAAATACATCTAGGTTTGCAATATAGTATTGAGCATTGGAATGGAAGGAAAGTTGCAGCATAAATAGACATCTTAGTACATTGCCAAGATTTTTTTTTTTTCGTTAAGTAAAAATTTGATAAAGAGCACCCACTTTTTGGAGTGAAAGTACATTTCTTTGTTGTTGTGTATTTTGAGCTGTATACACAAAATTCTCAAAAGGAGGATTGGAACAAATAGTGTGTGTGTTTGGTTGTTTTTTTTTCTTAATTTTCATGGAACTGGCTCTGTCTTTGGAATCTTACACTGTTTTATTTCCATCTCTGTGTGCAGATTAAGCTCTACTGTTTTCATCCCAAAGACCAGCACAAAATGGAGGCACGCTTGGAGATTCACAAGGACAAAACATTGAAGGAAGCAACAGAGATGGCTCGAGAGGTGACATGCTTTGTAATGTTATAAAGAGCAATTCATGGGTTGAATAATTTTTCATTCATTCATATTTTACTGAGGAGAATTTTTATCTGTCAAGTTCACTTCACTTAATCTTCACTATTCAAAAATTTTGTTGTTTGTTTTTTTTAGTGTAAAAGGTTTTCTATTTTTTCTGTCTTTGGACATTATGAAAATATTTGCCTTTTAAAAAGTCCTTTAGGATAACTTTTAAAATCGAATTTTCCCATAGTAACATTTTAAACAAATGGACCTGGAAAAACCAATAACAACCTTGGATAAGGTTTTCTAAAAAAACAACCCATGATTCCATTCTTTCAATTTTACTTCTGTAGCATAACTGTCTTGGTTTTTTTTTCAACAAAAGGAACAAGTCTAATAATAAACTGGAACCCTTGCAACTATGTTATCTTTCATAAGGAACAAGTCGTTGGAACCATGAAGTTTACACTATATAATTCGAACAGTTTGAAATTATATTTTCTAATGGCATAAGAAATCACCTGACTACATTGTATGCACTTCTAATACAAAGTTAGCGATGGAAGATAATGATGCCACAGGTAGATTGATGTAGAAATTTGAAAGTTAGTTTTCCTGTCCCCCTTAGCTGACTGAAATATAGGTAGAACAAAATTGATCCTGTTTGATGTTCCCTGTAGCTGGTTGAACAAGAATTAACAACAATATATAGACATCAAACAGTATGGATCCTGTTCTTTCTCCCCCTCCCCCCTGTAGCTGATGGGCCTGCAAAACTGCGTGAGCTTGGACCGATGTCGCCTGGTGAAGTACGACGAGTACCAGGACTCCCTGGAGAAGTCGTTTGAGGGCGAGGAAGACACGCCCATCTCCAGCTTGCTGGGAGGGGTCAAGGCCAGCTACACCTTCGACCTGTTGCTGGAAACCCGCGGGCCTGAACAAATGTTCCTCGAGTACAAACCAGGAGGTATGCTCATTGTCTAGCCTTGTTTTATTAATGCGTTTCTTAGTATACTGTGTGACTCCCTACCCAATTAGCAAAATGCACAGCATAACTCAATGCTGTAACTAGGATCATTTTCATTTTAAAGAGACCGCCTTTAATAAACTGATAAAGGTTTATTAGAAACAAGAGGGTTTTTCCAGGATTGTTGGAGTGTTGACTTAATATTGTTACTCTACCCAACCCACCCAAAGCAGATCATATCACAGCGCATTTATTTACCATTGAAAGTTTGGGGAGAAGAATTCATGGTCCATATCACAGCGCAGGAATAATACAATCTCAGCTGGAAATCGGTTTTCACATGTTTTCACATAATTATTCACCTGTGAGAATTACTGAAAAAAAAATGGTAGGTCTTCAAATCTATCAAACTCCAATCTTCAGGTAATAGAGATAAATAATATATTGTATATTCGTCCATTATATTGTAATGTATTGATTCCATTAAACGCTGACAGTAGTAGAACCTGTCACATGAGTTTAGTTAAAAGGATACTTGAATTGAGACTTGCACTGTATTGTCTGTTTACAGAATTACAAACTTTATTACATTGTTTGCATAGTGGATGTTAATTTATTGCTTTGCACTCCATTGGACTATACATTTAAAAACGGATATTACATTGTTATTTTTTTTTTTTAAATACACATTGTATCAATTTGTTCTCTATTTCATCAGGAGTGACAGTAAAAGTTTATGTGGTGGATATTGCCAAAAACATAATCCAGCCCCCAATAAATGTACGAGCGTACCACCTGCAGACTGTAGAGGAATTCAAGCTCACATTAAATAAGGTAATCGGTTGAAAACTTTCTATTGCATACAATGTTTTCCCTTTGCCTTGGTTACCTATTTCTATCAGATGCAATGGCTTCTCTTTGCAATTGTTGTGTAGTAATCCTCACAATTATGCAAAATTAAGGAAAAATAGTAACTTTCTCTGAAAAAAAAAAAAATGTTAATCTGTAAGTTGTTCTAATATTTATAAAGTAGACAAGAATAATATATGATGCATAAATATGACTTCTTTAGTAGCGCTATGATGTACAGTGTATGATTTAGTGTGTAAGTTTCCCCTAACATGGCTTGCTGTATGCCTCGCGCTGCCTGCAGGTGATGGGCGTTTCGACAGAACACATGCGGCTGGTGCTGGATCGGTTCCACAGTGGCCTGCAGCCCCTCACAGACCCACAGAGGACACTGAAAGCTGAGGGTTTTTACAAGTCCAACAAGGTGACCATGCTCTCTGTGTTTGGTGTTTTAGAACTGAGACAGGACATTGTACCACTAAGGGGAAACGGCTCTCTTTACCAGTGTATTGCATTTAATACTATTGATTTGAGTTGAGCTAAAGACTAGCTGGAGGAACATTTCTCAACAATTACACATAACATATTGTATAAAAAATTGCAGGCAACTCGGTTAAACAACTGAGCTTCTATAAAAGCCCACACTGTATCTGGGCTATACCAGCATCCTTTGGGCAGTCCTCTTTGTACTCTGATCAATTCAATAACTGAGAGCTTGAAAAACAATATAAATTGCTCAGATTCGAGTGGCTGGAGACATGTGTGAAACTAAAATCAAAGAACTGTGAATTAGAAATACCCCCCCCCAAGAAGAGGAGATGTTAGCATGGGGATACTTGAATTGTTGGCCTGAAAAATTATATTGTAAGTATAATTAATAGATCTATAGATCTAGCTAGCTTTAGACTGCTTATAATCCTAAAACTCAAAGGAATCACAGGAATCACAGTATTTTGTAAGCCATGCCCATGAAATCACATATATCTTGTTCATTGACCACTAAAGAATAGAATAAAAACTGTTGCAGGTTTGCAAACTTTAGCTTTTCGCCTTTCATTTAAAATTTCTTTATCACTGCTTACTTGTGAAGTGACTTTACATGGGCATACTTATAGAAAATAGCTTTTTGGGTGGACTGAAATTTTTTTCCTCCTTTTTCACCTTTTGTCACCATCATCACTGCCATGGCTCAGCCCACTCCAGAAATAGGCAGGCACGAACGGCTCAAAATTCTCCTCCCAGAAACAATACCTGTTCACTTTTGTAATAAATGGAAATTACACATGGAACTCAATCTCTACATTTACTGCGGCCAAAGAATACGTGTGGAAGCAGGAGCAAGATATAGAAAAACAAATCGATTGGTCGTTGCTAATGTATCTATTTAACTGTATGCGATAAGTTGGGCACTGTATAGTTGTTATTGTGCTGATGTGCAGTAAATACAAATTTTAACTATAACCTCCCCCACCCCAAATGCTGTATAGGCACAACAAAATAAATCTTCACACCATTACTGAGCTGTTTTTTCCTTGCACCAGGTGTTTGTGGAATATTCCGGGGATGTGGACGACTGCTCTGTGCCATACACTAAATCTCGTCTATACCGATTGTTGGACCAGTATCGGCACACTATTTGTATCACTTGTAACCTGCCAAGCAACAGTAAGTCTCACACAATATGTATTCTGTGTAACTTGTCAAGCAACAGTAAGTCTGTTGACACACCACCTGTGTCATGTGTAGCATGACGTCCAACAGTAAGTCTGTTGACACACCATTTGTGTCATGTGTAGCCTGCCAACCATGGCTAACCATGAGACAACAAAATTCAGGATTATTAAATGCAAATTAGATAAGTGTGATTTTAACAAAATGTTATGATCATTTAAACCTGATATACGCATGTTCTATCTCCCACAGAATCTGTGAAAGAATACTTGGAAACAGTGAAGGAGCAGCAGGCCAAAGCGCAAGCACGTAGCTCAAGCCGTGGAGTTTCAGCAGCAGCGACATCTACAGGCGAGGATGGGGTGACTCAACTCTCTCAATCTTTCAGCACAGAGGATCAGGTCCCACAGCACCTACGCTCTGTAGGTGGGGACGAGGGTCTCAGTGAGAATGACTCTGGTTTCTTCAGTGGCGCAACAAACTCAAAACATTCTCTGAGTGGTGGTGAGCATGGCTCAAACTTTTCCATCAGCAGCTGCAGCGCTGCGGCAGACGCCAGTAGAGTAGGCGGTGTTGCTGTGGTATCTGGAGACAGTCACGAAGCCGCCAGTACAGACGCCAGTAGAGTAGACTGTGTCGCTGTGGTATCTTCGGACAACCAAGAAAGGTCCTGTACTATAAACACCGCCACAAGCGGTATTTCATCTTCTGTGAGTGATCCCCAGGCCAAAGCATCAATATTTCCCGCAGGCGGAGTACCAGCTGTTTATGGAGAGGTTGGGGACAAAGCCTGCGAGGAAGAGGCAAGCTCTGTCTCTGTGTCCTCCTCCTGTGTACCCCCAGTGAGCCCAGGCTCTCAGAGCTGGGCTGAGTTTCCCCAGCCCAAGAAGACTGTTACCGTGACGACCAGCTTGACGTCTGCCTGGCCACCCTCGTCCAGTGAGCAGCTCCACGTGGACCTGTCTGCCCTGTGCTCGCGCCTCGCCGTGGGGGGAGTACTGGGCAGCTCTCACAGCGACCCCTCCATCTACCACATGGAGGAGCCTGGCAACGACGGTGAGTCCTCCATCTACCACACGCTGGCCGGCCACGGAGCTGAGGCTGGTAATGACAGTGACGATTCTATGCGCTGCATCGGCTCCTCTGGCAGCCACAGTGTGTGCAGTGGGCCCGAGGACACGAGTGTGGAGTTCAATCTAAGTCCCTCGCTGGCAGCCGACCCTGACCAAGTGCTCTCCTCCCCAGAGGATGGCTACCCGTACGAAGAGGACATCCTCGACGAAGCTCAATCTCTCGGGGAGGCCAAGAGCCCTGCAGGTGGCAGCAGTGTGGACCCGGTGTCTGACGGCTGCAGAGGCGCCCAGTGTTTATGCAAATCTTCTGCTCAACTCAACAGCAGCTTCAGGGAAAATGGGGCTACAGCCGTCGCTAGCAACACGCCAGGCGATGAATGGTGGGACTCTGATCCTCAGGATCCACCCGAGCCGTTTCCATCGTTTCTGGCCCGAACAACCAGCACCAGCGACGTGCGGTCAGCAGCTGGGACTGCGGCATCATGGGACATGGACTTCAGCAGCGTGGGTGGGGCCCAGCCTGGGGAAGACCAAAGCGCAGAGCAGGAAGTGGAGGGCTGCGATGTAAACCTCAACATCAAAGGCAGGCTGAGAGCAGTGCCGCCCCCTCCCCCTCCCCCTCCGCCCCCTCTCCCCCTGCCAGCCAGCAAACTGAACCTGGAGCTGAGCACGCACTACAAGCCAGGGAAGCGCGACAGCCAGGGGGATGAGGCCGTCGAGGAGCCAGACGTGGAGAGATATTTCCATGCCGTTGTATTTGATGGGTCAGAGGAGGAAGACAGAAGTAAGCCTACAATTTTCTCTTGCTCTGTCGTCATAAACCAGGTCTATTTCAGCCTAAACTTATACTCTAAAAAGCTGAGTTTGAGGATTAATAAAAGGTTGTGATGAATATAAATGTGTAGGTTTCCAAGCGATCCAGTGTTGGAAGAGTAAAAGAGATAAGTAAGCTGTTTGCTCAGTACTGTGAGATGGCCAAGGAGAATAGGCACATGTTGGATTAAACCAATCATTTGTATGGCTTTAAAAGAGTTAAGAAAATTTAGTCTATACTTACTTAAAAACAAAGCATGGGGAAGAAAATTTAGTCTCTACTTACTTTCTTAAAAATAAAGCATGGAAGCTCCCCCCTTGCAGCCCACCTAGTGTAAAAATGTATCATTAATATAGTATCTAACTTTGATTTTCTATACAATCAATACATTATTTATACAGAAAATCCCAAATATAAGGATTTGAGATCCTTTTAAAATTCAGTTGTTTTGTCAGGTTTCAGACACCATTTTTTAGAAATCACTCATACACTTTGGAAAAGCATTGGAGAACCAAGGCATAACTCACCTAAATATTAAACATATCAAAAGCAAAAACTTTAAAATGTCCAAAATAGGCTAGCCGTTAACATCTGAAATTGATCTTTCATAACCCTGAACCAGCCATCCTGATCTGCCCACAGTTGGGATATCTCCAAGTCCATACTTAAATAGCATTGTATACAAAAGAATGAAATGCTTTTAGGTCCTTTGCTGTAACACACCCAGCTTGGATAGTGGACAGATGAGCAACAGAATCAAGTTAAATGTGTTAAATATTGGAACATAAAGGCACACATATTGGACTACAAAGATGTTATTTGATATGAGACCACTCTCCAGCACTCACACAGCCGCATTTTAACGAGTATGTAAAGATCAAATTTACTTCCTACAATTCAAGAAAAAAAAAAACCCATCCTTTTTAAGGCACAATTCATTGCTATTTTTGATTCTTAAGCCATTTTTTTGTAGTTTCATGTAGGATTTGTAAAAGTTCTTTGAGAAAAAGTGAAAAATATAATGTAGTTTTGCAGATAGCATAGATGCAACCGTACAAACAGGTAGGGTGGAAGCAAGACAAAACTCACAAGTCAACAAGAACATGGTGGGTAAGGATCTACCCCACGCTTATACAGTTGACTTGTGAATTGTAGGAAGGTTGTCATTCAAAACTCACAGCTCTGCTTGTTTTATTTTCTCAGCACTGCAAGTGTCTGTGGATAAAAGAATTACCTTGGGGACTTTCAAACAGCAGCTTGAGCCTTTTGTGGGAGTTACTTCAAATTTGTTCAAGGTGATTTCTATTTGTTTTAAGCGCTTTATTAGTTAGGTCCATTTGTCCATTTAATATTATAATGTGTTGGGTGGTATTATCAATAAATATACCGTCACACACTTTACCCGTTAGTTATTATTTTTATTAAGAAAAAAATTGTACATGTCAATACTGAAGTTAGGCACTCAAAAAGTAATAATAGTCAACACTGCCAAGTTGATACTTTCGGAAAGGCCAAGATTTTTTATATTGTTTAAAAATTGCTTAGATTCAGTTAAGCATGAAATAAACTAAGTGTTATTTGTAATAAGGTTTTTTTTCTGTTAAGTCAGTTGATCAAAGTTGATATTGGCAAGTGTTAAGTGATTACTTTTTTTCTTAATGGCAGGTTTACAGGGTTTACTCCAACAATCAGGAGTCAGAGAATACTCGTCTCTCTGACACACTTTCTTTCTTTGAGGATGGAAAGGTGAGAAAAAGCATTGAGGCAAAGGCCTGAAGCAATTCTATTCCTGCTTAGTGGCTTCCCTAGGATCGTGGTGATCTGTCAACAAGAAATGTGCCATTACACACTCACAAGTTTATTTCTTTGTCTTTAAAAGTACTGTTCAAAAGTAAAATGTAAGGGCCTACTATACTATGGCCATGTCTGTGCACTTTTGGGTTGGGGGGAATGCATTTTTTTTCTTCTTCTCCAGTTTTACTGTGGAAAAAAATAAAATAAAAACCCACCCAAATAACTGCCTATTTAACTTTTTCACAATCAAAAAGGTTTGAAGCAATGTTCTGTAAAACAAATAAATTCATGGTTTGGTTTATGTTTAACAGAGTTGAAAAGCTTTGTTGTTACCCAAGATGGACATTGCCATCAAAAGTGCTGTGGAATTTTACCTTAGGATAGTCCAAAGTTGGAAAAAAAAAAAATTTCACAACTGCAAAATAAAGAATGAGGACATGTTAACATGAAAGTCAGACCTTAAACATTATTAAAAATAACAAAGGAATATTTTCCTCAGTGAAAAAAATTGATGTGAAATTAAACCCTAGTAAGTCACATTATTGAAGTTTAAAGAATCAAACCAAGAAACAATGTTCATTGTAATTTGATATATAATTTCCTAACATTCCCCCTCTTTAAAATGTGTTTTTGTTCCCCCACTTTTTATGTATTAAGATGTTGGTTACTGTAATCTTAGTCTTAAATTATATAGACAAAAAAATAATCTTTTCATGTTGTTTCATGTCTAATGTTTTTTCCCCCCCAAATGTTTCAGTTCAATATTAAACTGGGACGAGCACTTCTCCCAGGGGAGCACAGGGTCAAAGTATTCCAGCTCTGCGTCAATGAAGCTGAGGTGAACTTTTATCTTACACGCTCTACATGTCAGAATACGAAAAAAAAATTGAAACCTATCGTTTGTTGGGCACTCTTCTTTGGCAGATCATAATCGCTTGTAGAAGCTGATTATTTTTTAACCCTTATTCTCAGGAAATTTTTTAAATAGTTTTTGAAATTGATGGATCGACTTCCTCGATGCTCGTACTGTGAAGCATAACCCCATTCTGGTACTGGTCGTTTGAGAGAAAAATTTTTCAGAGTGGAAACATGATGAAGATAACAAAATCCCTGTAATATTAGAATACTTTCCAAGCATATATCTTTGGAGATAAGAGCAGCTCAAATAAATCAATGCTATCTCTTTGTCATGAGTATTTTTTTTTCTCTTCACAAAAATATCCAAACTGGGATAATCAATTTTGTTAATTTATTTTTATCCTTTTTTTGTAATAGTCTCTTAAATATGACTTTATGCATACTTGAGAACTAGTAAGAGAGTAGACATTGCATGATTCTTTCATTGCACATTCTTGCAACCCTCTCCCTATTACCTAAGTTCTGGAAAGTTTGACAGGGCCAGGTGGCATCCCTGAATTTTAGAGGACTTATCAGTTGATAGGGCTAGGTGGAAATCTAGTATGTGAGGTTATATTTTGTAAGACTTTGTCGGTTTCTACATATATGTATGTTGAAGCTACAGTGGGGATAGGCATCTAGTATAAATAGCCTGCTGCGACAGCGGTATAACAGCAACAATGTCGTCGTCTGCTGCTACTACTACTACTACTACTGCTGCTGCTGCTGCTGCTACTACTACTACTACTACTACTACTACTACTACTACTACTACTACTACTACTACTACTACTACTACTACTACTACTACTACTACTACTACTACTACTACTACTACTACTACTACTACTACTACTACTACTACTGCTGCTGCTGCTGCTGCTGATGCTACTACTACTACTACTACCACCACCATGACCACAGGTCTGGTTTTATTTAAAGTTAATCCTCTTTGTTTTCTTTTTTATCTAGGTGTGTAAATATTTGGTGGAATCAATCTTTGCGAAGGGCATGACCGTTCTGGAATCGAAGCAAATCCTTCTGGATGAAATCCAAGCTCAGTGTGGGATGGACGTTCCCCTCGACAGGTAAACCAGTTCAGGATGGCGATTCTGGTGGAGAGAAGATCATCGTTTTTCTTTTGATTGGATAAAGATGGTCATTTATGATCGGTTTACAGAAAATATTTACTTATGCAATGATTGGGATTAGTTTCATAGCTCATACTTCTCTTCTAGTGTAATCCAAAAGAGCCAAAATTGAATAAAAAAAAACAAAAACAAACCTCAAATAATTTTTAATGTAAAAATCATATGAGTTGAGTAATTAGAATCGGATTTAGAGCCAACCACATTTTCTATTGTAACTCATGTATTCAGCACAAAAGCCTATCCTGCAAAAGTAAGAAAATTTTGCTTATGCTAGTTTCTATGAGAGGAAAAAAACAGATTGTCCATCCAACAGTGATTCCAATTTTCCGTAAATTTATGGATTTTCCGTAAACAATAAAGTTGGCAGGTGAGAATTCAATAGAAGTGTGTCAAGGGGTTGCGTCTTGTTGGCAGCTCTGCATGTAAGCATGCACTAGGCAGTTAATCCATCAAAGTTGATAGCATCTTTTTTAAAACTCATAACAGCTCTCGTGTGGCCTAACAGGGGTACACAGACATTGCCAAATTTTTCCCAAAAGCGCTAAAATTTATGCTATAAAATCTATACAACCACTCACTAACACCACCTATGGAAGGCCCTGATATGTTAGATTGGCCACACATAAATTTCTAGGATTTCAATTTACATTCCTATTCGGCTAAAGTTGGCTCGCTGCTTGGATCTCAGAAGAGTCCAAAGCACCTGCTGTGTGACGACATATGACTTATTGGATGCTAAATTTAAACAGTATTTAATCTTTTTGTTAATATGGAATCGGTTTTCCATCCATGATATATGCAATCGCTGCTTGGATCTCAAAAGAGTCCAAAAGCATCTGCTGTGTGACGTCATATGGCTTATTGGATGCTAAATTTAAACAGTATTTAATCTTTTTTGTTAATATGCAATCGGTTTTCCATCCATGATATATGCAAAATTTGATTTCATAATAAAATGTGAAATGTTAAGTCTTTGCTTTACATTTAGTAACATCCCTAGACTTCTAATTATGAACTACTTTTCTTGCTGCTCAATGTGCAGATGTCGCCTGAGGAAAAAGTCTTGGACCAACCCATGCACAGTGTACCTGGACAAGCAGGTCTACGACACAGACATTGTCCTCTACCCCAACTGGGAGATTTTCCTGGAGGTGCTAGACGGTATGGGCAAAGTCTCTGTCTATCTGTCTGTCTGTCTCTCTGTCTCTCTCTCTCTCTCTCTCTCTTTCTTTCTCTCTCTATGTATCTCTCTCTCTCTCTCTCTCTCTCTCTCTCTCTCTATCTATCTATCTATCTATCAAATTTTAAGTGTGCTGGATTGATAAATCGCACCTACTTTTGATGGAGAATTTGCATTGGTGTAAATAGCAAAGGTTGTTGACATTTTCCGGTAACCACCCAAAACTTTTAAGGTCGATTTCTCTTCTTATCACATGGACTTAGGATGCAAATAAATGAGGACTTAAAGCAGCAACAGGGAAATATAGCATCTTTCAACCTCAAAGCATTCATAGTTGATTAAAATTCCTCTGATATGGCTAATTAAACGAGCAGTAAAATGGGATTAAACACTATCTAGTAAACTGACTGTGGAAAAATTAACAGAAGTCTTTGCACTCCATATATCTAGATCTACTTGAAAAACATGTACCAATATCTCATTAATTCTTGATGTTTATAAAGTGAATGAAAAAGGACCATGTTGAATTGTACAGTAATATATTACCATGGTGAAAGATACATATAACTATTGCATCAGATCTTTCAATGAAAACATATTCCATGGCCTTTTATCTCATTAATATGTGAATGTGTATGGAAGTAAGCATTTTGACAGGTTGCCAGTAAGAGTGCTATATTCTGTGTGAACCTCCAGGCCCAGAGAAGTTTGTGAAGAGTGATCAGCTTGCAGTGTACGTGCGTCACTGGCACCCGTCTACTCACGTCATCGACAGATTCCAAGAGCTGGTGCTCTCTCACCGGACGCTGCAAGAACTCAAAGCTAAGGTACAAAAATCTTTGGTTGCAGAAGACAAAAAAGCCTTCCATGTTTACTTGTGTCTTAGGTTTAAAAAAAGTCCTTTACGTTGACAGCGCAACTTGAGTGGAATGCTCGGGACTTGGTCAGTCAATTTGTATCAACACTGACCCAACCAGAAGGGAAAAGTTCTTTCTAGAGCAGGGCTGGAACCACAAACTGCTTGTATATGCGGCCGACACTGTAACCATAGTCTTGACTTGCCCCTGCACAAAGCAAAAGGTTGTCGATCTTTATAATTCGATTTGTCTGCAGTTACTCAGTAATTCAGGGAAATTGATTTTTTTTATACTGGGACTCCATATTACAGTCTAGTGAAAAGGGCACATAAGACAATTTTTTCTTTTACACAAGTTGGTGCCATCAGGTGAGTCTTGTGGTAATTGTCTTTGGTAGCGCCACCACAACTTTTTGTTAAAGTTTAATTTCTTTGAGATGAGAACTTGCATCAAACGAGGTAGGGACTTTAGAGTTCTTTACTGTTAATGCCAGGTATTGTGCGATTTCTAATAGGGAAGTTTTGAGTTAAAAATCCTGACCAGCTGGCCTTTTTTCACCACTGGTTGGTGATCCTGTGGTCTTATTTTGGCTGCTTTTAATATTGTCAATTCTTAATACCCATCCAAGAGATATCCTGATACTTCAATGGAGTTTAG
Source organism: Elysia chlorotica (assembly GCA_003991915.1). Classification (NCBI taxonomy): domain Eukaryota; kingdom Metazoa; phylum Mollusca; class Gastropoda; family Plakobranchidae; genus Elysia; species Elysia chlorotica. The sequence goes on along the minus strand of RQTK01000220.1, from coordinate 310,574 downwards.
GAAACTGACAAGCAAACAAACTCTACGAGCTGTAAGATCCATTATACAATTTCTTTCTAAAAGTGTTTCTCCTTCAGAAAGTCAATATTTCATTTGTCTTTAACATGTGTTTTTCAGATCAGCAGCAGCAGTGGCATCCCTGTGGAGCATGTTGAGATTGCAAAGGTCAGTGGATGTTTGTTATAGTTTTGTGAACTTTTGTACTATAGTATGCGCCTGAATGGATTTATTGGAAGTCTCCAGATTTTTATCTAAGTGGAGAGTGAAGGGGATGAAAGAGAAAGTTGACATAAAGTATTTAAAGCATCGTCTTATATTTATTATTATTACCTTATTATTATTATTATTATTATTATTATTATTATTATTATTATTATTATTATTAATACTACTACTTAGTACTATTATTATTATTACTTACATGCAAAAATGTACACATAAAATTGCTCTCCCCCCTGGCAGGCCAAGGGTACATTCCCATGTGAGGTGTCTGTTCTGGAGGTGCAGAGCGACCTGGAGTGGAACCCGCACGCCTTCAACCTTAAGGACTGGCCCCTCAACATCTGTGAAGACGGAAGCATCGTCTTCTTCAGGTCGGTTTCACCAAGCCCCACAAGTTTCTCACTTATCTTTTTGTTTTATTGAAATTTCATTCAGCTTCCAGTGTTCATGTGGGGCAAACAGGTGGAAGTGAAAAAGTATTGGTCAAGGTCCCTGGTTCAAAACCCACAATCTGGCCTATCTATTTGTTGGATCAATTTGTCCCCAACTGGTTTGTTCAGTGTCAGTGTAATGTGAAGGGCTGAGTCAGGAGTCCTGGTATCCTGGCAGTCTTTGTGTGGCTGCATGTTAAACTGTCTCAGGACTGAACCACAATAATGACAATAAGAAACCAACCAACAAAATGTGTTTGAGGATTTTAAACATTTTTTTTTTAATCTAAAAAAAAAAAAAAAAGTTTATGGTTTTAGGAAATGGCTTGATTTGAATTATTATATCGTCTTATTGTCTTACAAACGATGTCCTGTCTTTGTGCCAAGTGTGCAGATTCACCATTGGGTGTATATAAAATCCACAGCATATGCATCCAGAAAAGGGCTTATTGATACAAGATGGGCGTAAGATAAGATTTCCAGTTCTGGTTTGTTGGGGAGGGTCTTGACTGCCAATATTTGTCAGTTGCTAAAGTTAATGACTGCAAACTCTGTTGTTTGGTCTAAACTCTCTCTTTCTCTCTCTCTCTCTCTCTCTCTCTCTCTCTCTCTCTCTCTCTGTCTCTCTCTATCTCTCTGATAAGGTGTACTAAGGCTAGGGGCTGGTGTTGTATTGCCACCTCCCTCTGTTTATTCTTGCACCTAAAGTAGCAGGGGCTTGTCTGCCTGTGCCATGTGTTCCCTGTAAGATAACATTGGCAAGAGGCAGCCTAGCTCTGTCCCACTGAGACTCAACAGTGCATGGAGCTCTGCGCGGTTGTTATACTGTTGGGTACACAAGTTAGGATTATAGATCTGTGATTAGTAATTTAAATCTTGGTCTATGTATCCCCATATCTCTCCCTCTTTGTCTCTATCGTTTCTGTCCCTCTGTCTGCCTGTCTGCCTGTCTGTTTGTCTTTCAGGCGGGGAGCCCACAATGAGCACTAAATCTTTATAGATCCATTGCTCATTCTATATTTATTTGTCCTTGTCATACTTCTACATCCCTATCTGTCCATATATATATCCATTGCTCATTCTACTATAATTGTCCTTGTCATACATTCACATTCCTATCTGTCCATATATATCCATTGCTCGTTCTACTATAATTGTCCTTGAAAAAAATTAACATCACTATCTGTCCATATATATCCATTGCTTATTCTACTATAGTTGTCCTTGTTATACAATAACATCCCTATCTGTCGCATATATATCCATTGGTCCATCCGCTGTAATTGTCCATGTAATTCTTCTACATGCATATTTGTGTATATAACCATTTCACTAGCAGCTATAACTGTCCATTAAATGATCACACATATCTTTTTTATTTATACCCTCATTTTTATAGAGATGCACGCGAGGAACTAGTGGAGCTCTCCGAGGAGAAGAAGAAAGAAATACAACAGAAGGAAAACAGGTACATGAAGGTCTATTGCCAGGCACACTTTGTAAAAAAAAAAGGATTCTTTTACTTGTTTCTTAGAAAAATTTTATTTGGAGATGATGCACATGTTGAGATTTGAACCTTGTAATTCTAAAGCAGTACTGACTTCTATTTCAGCATCTGGCGCCTCCAAGGCACTGGTGCAAATGGTGATCTTGCCAGAAAACTCTCCAACAACTTATGTTTTATTTTGATCTTGTTTGAACTCGAGTTATGGAGATAATAGGAAACAGTAATGCTGGGTAAGGCAAGCGAAACAAACCCCAGCTTGCACCAGTTGTCCATCATATTCCAATCTTTGTAGCAATTTGAAATCAATAAATCATTGAAGAAGTGCGTGCGTTGTTAGAGATGCACGCGAGGAACTAGTGGAGCTCTCCGAGGAGAAGAAGAAAGAAATACAACAGAAGGAAAACAGGTACATGAAGGTCTATTGCCAGGCACACTTTGTAAAAAAAAAAGGATTCTTTTACTTGTTTCTTAAAAAATTTTATTTGGAGATGATGCACATGTTGAGATTTGAACCTTGTAATTCTAAAGCAGTACTGGCTGCTATTTCAGCATCTGGCGCCTCCAAGGCACTGTTGCAAGTGGTGATCTTGCCAGAAACTCTCCAACAACTTATGTTTCATCTGGATCTTGTTATATTCCAATCTTTGTAGCAATTTGAAATCAATAAATCATTGAAGAAGTGCGTGCGTTGAAGTGTTTGGATTTACTCGAGTAAGCACCAGATAATTGTATGATGTCGAAGCAAAAGACCTTTTCATTATCTCTACTATGAAAGTCTTCTGTATTCTAACACTTTCCATGGCAATTCTCATAATTTAAAAATACTGTTAAAAGGGTTAAAAAAAAAGTTCTGAGCAGAAAGCTTATAACTTTATAAGTTCGACCATCAGGTCGTTGGGTGGCCTTCCAAGCGCCGCAAGGGTTAAAGAAAAGCTCTTTCAAGTTTGAGGGAATTACAGCAAGACTGATTAAATTGATCATCAAGAACATGCCTGGGAGCAATAAAAAATCAGGCTATGTGTTCTTTTTATTTATCTGTAGTAAAATAGAAAATAATCCAATTATGGAAAGTTAAAAATAACATAGGAAAATATGAAAGTCAAAATAAGACTCAGATATATTAGCCCTGGATCACAATTCTGTACACTGCTAACAATGTTCTGTGTCCTCCCCAGAATTTCTCACCAAGCCCACCGATCATCGTTCTCCCCCCGAAAGGAGCGCGCTCTCAAGATCTACACAGACGAGGAGCCAAACCGGAGCTCTCTCCCACTTCTAATCTAATGTCTAGGGAAAGTTTTCTCTGTTCAAGAGCTCACTGAGGGTGTGGCTGGAGGCTGGAGCAAAACAGGGGCACTCGAGTCTCGATACAATCTGTAGAGGAAGTTCTTGCGCTCAAGAGGAGGAACTGTTTTCACAGCTTCAAAAGTTAATTAAATATGCCAGCTCAGAATGGCTGCCTGTAAAGCCAGATGGTGGTAACAGACAAATGATTCGCTCATAATGTGTGAATAACAGTTTTCAACCTGTGAGTTTTCTTGTGCACGTATAGTGAGAAAAGAGTGTTTGACCTAAATTGCTTTATAAAAATGTCTGTTTTGCCTTGCAAAATGTTTCTGTATTATTTGAATGATTTGCATGTATTACTTTAAACCACATCTTTTGGAAATCGTGGCAAAAATGACAAAAATATCAAATTTCCATGGATATTGTTGTACATTTAAAACAAGGCTGACATTGCACACATATTTATCAGCCACAAACAATCAAGTTCTCTGTCTTTCTCTGAAAACAAACTTTAATATATGATATGTTTAAAAGTTATTTCAAGTTTTCTCAAATTAACTCAAATAGTGCAGGGCTCTTTTCCAAGTGAAGTGGCCCAGCTGTTGTCAGGGTGGGGCTAGATGGGGTGTATTCCTCAGGGCAACTCCTTCATTCAATGCGCTTTAAAAAAAGTATTGTACTTTTCAGGCCACACCCCTCAATAAGATAAATCTTCAACCACAAAAAACAACAAAAATAAAGACTACACAGATACAGAGATAAATATTTTTGGTATTTGTCATATTCATGAGAGGATGGAAAAAAGTCATTTAATTGAATTGGAGAGAAGAGAAGAGAACAAAATTAACCGAGTTAGAAGTGGAAACAGAGAGGAGAAAAAGTTATAAGAAGCCACTCGTATGAATTTTGATTTATTGTTTGTACATTTTTGTGTCCTTTATCTAGTCTTAGGAGAGATATCCAAGTTGCAACATGTCTGAAAATGTTAAAGAGGAACATCTCGAAAAAGGTTTAATCTATCAAATGGAGGTTTTCTTATAAAATATTGACATTTGACCTGTTATTTCTGGGTACATTACTACATTGTATTGTACGATATAAGTTTGAGTTTCTCTAAATAGACTACCATTGCTTTAAAGAAATGGGCAATAATTTGATAGCATTTGGTCTCTAGTAAATAACACAGAACATAACGTTGCAGCAAAAAAGAAAAAAAAAGCTTAAATACCCACATGGATCTTTATTTTGAAGGTGCATGTGTTAAAAGGAATGGAGGGAAAATCAGGGGGCTGGCTACAGTAGACACTTTATTATATGTGGATTTTCACTTAACTTAAATTATTTTTCCCTGGATCTCCAATAAATTCCTTCAGTACTCTAAAGCAGGGGCACATAGTTCAAGGTTGATGTTTTCATGTAAGTGAGTTGACTTACTTGCAGCGTTGGCTGTAAATTGTGCAGGGGATCTGTTATCATTTCAGTGGTCGAAGAGAACCAGCCGGAGTATTTTTACCCTTTCTGCAGGTTTTAAGTTATTCTGAGATGTTAACGTTACTCTCTGCCCATGTCCACTTTGGTCACTAGCCATGAAAACTTGACTAGAGCAGCCACTGTCAATTGAAGCGAAATTGAAGAATACATCATCAAAAGTACAATATTTGTGTCTCTTCATTACACATTTTTCTGCTTTGTGAAAGCACTAGTTATCTCTGAGCCTTGGCAATCAGGGGTAAAATTTATGGTAAAAAGCCTAACAATGAAAGAGTTGGCAAAATGAGAATCCTCTTGTGGCATGGCAGCAAGGTTTGAGCTAGGTCTAGTGCAGTAGGAGAACAAATTGGCAGGAACTAACTGATCATACGGGAAACAAGAAAAATCACTTCACTTCTAGTTACCGCCCCCATCAACTCGATGGTTGTGTAAAAAAAAAGTAAATGTTCTCTGTATGAAATGAATGCTTTTATAATAATAATTGATTTTGTTTTGTGTACATATATGTATGTCACAAGTCTTTCTTAATTTTGAAAACATTTCCGACAGAAAATGGACATATTTCTAATGTTTCGACAGTTATTTATTTTGTGCTTTTTTCCGATTTTTCAGTGTGTGGTTTGCTTTGTTAAATACTTTGAGTTGTTGCTTACTTTATTATTGATGCCTGACAATGATTATCTGCCCTTGTCAATTGTTTCTGCTTTTGCTAGAGCCCTCGTTCTGTTATCGGTGAAACATGCAGTTAAGGGACTTAGTTGGCAAGTTTAGATTTAACTTTCGGCTTGGAAAAGCTTCACCAACTGGGAACAGTTTTGTCTCAAACAACTGACAGGTTTTGGGAGAGAGGGCGGAGCTCTCTTACTCTGGGTTAAAATTTTCCAATGCTCCCCTCGGGGGATTCTGCAAAGCTCAATCTTCTAGCTTATTTCCATATGTCTGGTGGCGAGGACAACTTACCTTTGTTGAAAAAATAAGCCATACATTTGTTTGTTGTAATGGTTATAGCAAAGCACCAAAAGAAAACTATTTAGAAAACTATTTTTTAATGGTGTTTGGTCGCTTAAAACCTGCAGGTGGTCAGATTCATTTGTTTTAGGTAGAGACCTGTGTGAGTGTGGGAAATGAGAGAGAGAGAGAGAGAGAGAGAGAGAGAGAGAGAGAGAGAGAGAGAGAGAGAGAGAGAGAGAGAGAGAGAGAGAGAGAGAGAGAGAGAGAGAGAGAGAGAGAGAGAGAGAGAGATGGATAGAGAGACTGAGAGAGATTAATAAATCTGCTTTGCGGTTTTATGTGAGACTGTGCTCTATAGTTGCCGTGAACGTCATTGAACAAGCAAGGAAGAGGTTTTAGCAGAAGAAACAAAATAACAAAAAATTGGATTTCACAAATAAAGCTCATGGACAGAACTATTCCACTGTGTCTCAAGTCTTGCTTTGTTGAGAAGCTTGTTTTGAGTGTTTGCTATCTCATCCGTATTGTCTCTGCCAGTCTGTTTAAAAGTGTTTGTCTGTTTCCCTATTATTAGTGCATGTACCCTTGAGACGCCTACATTATAATTATAATTTTGAAAATAGTAACAATATTACAAATTAATAATAATAATAATAATAATAATAATAATAATAATAATATAATAATAATAATAATAATAATAATAATAATAAAATACATGTAAAAGCAACAGCGGCAGCAGCTTTGAAAAATAAATAATGTTTCAATTGACTTTTAAAACTGGTTTGTCGTGTCTCGAAGTATCTTTGGAAGTGGATTCCATGGTTGGCTATATCAAGAAAAAGCTGCCACCAAAAGATTATTATTAAGTTGTATTTTGGTATACTTAACGTTAATGCGTCGTTTGACGGTCGTAACGCTGGTTTCAACTGGTACAAATTCAACATTTCTCTTATATACTCAGGCGCAGAACCCTGTAGACATTAACTTGTGACAAAAAATTGCACACCTGTAATCAATACGTTGTGCTATAGGTAGCCATTGCAATTCCTTCAGGAGGGGAGTCGCATTGGTGGACTTTTTCTTGTTGGAGTTCAGAAGGCTGTTGACTTAAGAATTTTTTTTTTCTGGCTTGGCGATGTACGTTAGATACATGACACTTTAAAAGAAAGAGACTTGTTTTGTGAAAGGAGTTCTGCCGCTTCAAAAGTTGAGTTCGTCGTTGTATTGTTGAGACTATCGTCTCTATGAACGCAACACCGAATTAAAAAGAAAATATTATCTACATCTTGGTACATAGATGGTTGGTGTTCGATTTGAAATTTCTTTTTCCATCTATACTCATTTTCAAAGGGAATGGTCGATGCTAAAAGTATCAGGATGCCGAAAATTCTTCCTATATATATATATATAATTTTTTTTTTCTTTTTTCTCTTCAATTTTTAAAGTGACTCATTGGTAATTGGAAAGTTTCATTTCCTAGAAGAAGAATGTATCTACAATGGGTATTTAAGATCTAGATCTAGCGGATCGCCACACCCCCTATCTCATGGGGACACGCCGGTGTATCTCTCATCCTGAAGACAAGCTTCGTTTCACAGTGGCGAAAACAGAGAAAAAAATACTATTAGATTGTTTTTCTTTAAATCTCGGCTACGGAATTGATCCATCAGTCTGCATTGAATCTCAACACAAGAGGGTGGAGCCCGCATAAAATGACGGTGTATTGTGGAGTTATTGCGGATTGGTGGCGGAGTGAGGCCAGGGTATTTGTGATGAGGTGATGGTAGTCTAACTAGGATGGAGATGGGTCTTGAGGTAGAATCCACTTGCCTTCCCGACAGCTCCCCCGAGTTCGTGTCGCCGCGTCTCAAGGTTGGCAACAGCGGTTGAGACCTCACACTCTCGACTGGACGCTCATTACCGCAACTAGGAAATCAAAGGGGGGAATCGTATGATAGAAGAAGAGGGTAAATACAAGGGTGATCAGTTAAGGGAATTGAGAGATGTAACCAGACAAAGGTAAACCCACCCTAACAAAATCTCATTACTCTAAGACAATAATAGCCTATATAGTGCTGCTGTTTGACTTTAAACCAACCCAACTTAACCCCCCTTCACCATTGGGAACATACATAAAGAAACGTAATGTAGTAAGATGCTTCAATTGCTGATTTTTTTAGAGAGTCGTCTTTCTAGTTTAACAATTTAGAATAATAATGCAGAGAAAGTGCAGAATCGTTTGACATCACTTTGTCGTTTTTGCTTCTGTCTGTCTGTCTCTCTCTCTGTCTCTCTGTCTGTCTGTCTCTCTCTCTCTCTCTTAAATTTTTAGTCCCAAGAGGATACAAAACCACAAGGCCTCTCACAGAGAGAGAGAGAGACCACGACTGCACCGCGAGCCTCCCCAGTCTTGGCCCACAGGGCTCAGCATGGAACTGTTCAAGTCCAGCATCCCAGGAGGTGACCATTAAATTTTCCACCTTCCAGGTTTTACGACCTATCAGTGGGCTCGGCCGGTGAACCTCTTCTCCCAGTCCTCCCTATACTCCACAGGCAATCTTCTTCAGCAATAACTCGGGAGCTCTCGAGATATAAACACTGAGGGCTGGATTGCTTTTTCGTTTTCATTCAGTTTTAGGAGGACGTCTTCTCTGTCCGCTCTGTCTCTGTCTCTCTCGCTCTGTCTCTCTGTCTGTCTGTCTGTCTCTGTCTGTCTGTCTGTCTGTCTGTCTGTCTGTCTGTCTGTCTGTCTGTCTGTCTGTCTGTCTGTCTGTCTGTCACTCTCTCTTTGTCTCTCTCTGTCTATATGCCTCTCTGTCTCTCTCTGTCTATACGTCTCTCTGTCTCTCAAAAACATAATCTAGACTTGCTTGCGATTTCTGTCCTAATTCCTCGGGATCAATTTTTCTCACATTATTCATCACTACATTAAAAAATGAATTAAAATGATTGTGTGTGCCTTCTCTGTGGCTCACCATCCAGGCGCATCTTTTAGGATCCTTGCGTTTTCGGGACCCGCAGCCAACACTGGTAATGTCAGTCAGAAGTGCTCCCGGCTGACGCTCGGGATGTCAAAGGTTCGATTCTCAGCTGGTGCCCTGTTTCTCCGCATACAACTATTTAGTGAAACTTTTGAACATTGGCAACCAGAACTTATCAGAGATGATAATATTTTCGGATTGATAACTTGTGTGGTAAGGAATTAGCACGTACAACCAGAGTCAGACCTTTGGAAAGATAGTGACATGCCCATCTCTGGGCTTGTGTGGTCTACACACGCTACGATCGTAGACGTCTTGGAAGGACGAGAAATCACCAGATAGGTCTGGCGCTGTGTAGTGGGACCGGTCGCGTTTGTAACTACAGTAACTTAAAAAACAAAAATCTATATAAGCCGAGCGGCCGCAATGCGACAAGTTCACATAATAAGGATGAGACGTGAAATAGGCATGCGGGCTTGACTAGTGTGGAAAGTCTTGTTGGAATGTAGGTACTAACTGGTTCTAGAGAGATCATTATTGGTAAATGACCGTAAAGCTCAGCTGCACTAGATCGCGCGATACATCTACCAAATAATGTTATATATAATAGGGAAATCTATGTGCTATAAATATTGAGTTTGGATTTAAATCTGCTGTGGAGTCGAGAGAGAGAGAGCGAGAGCGAGAGATAGAGATAGAGAGAGAGAGGGGGAGAGAGAGAGTTTGAGGATAAATATTAAGATGGAGTCAGCTGAAAAGTTGAAGGTGGCAAAAAAAAAAAAAATTAATCAATTGAGTGTTCATGAACCTAAGAGCAAAAATGGAGAAACAAGTGATAGGCCTTAAAAACAAAAGATCTGGATCGTGACATGGGGGGTAGTCAGTAGACTAGACAGAGGGACAATTATTGGGGAAACCGCCTAAGTTATATTCTCTTTTTACGTCTGACTGTCAAGTCGAGTTTTCAGATTGTCTTATAATAAAGTTTGCCGATGACACTACTGTCACTGGCCTTATAAAGAATAACAATGAAGTTGAATACCGACAGCAAGTAAGCTCGCTCACAGACTGGTGTCAAAATAACAACCTCCAGCTGAACGTAAGCAAAACTAAAGAAATAATTGTTGATTATCGACTTACGGGTCCAACCCCACCTCCTCTTTTTATTAATGGTATTCAAGTAGAACGGGTGGATACATTTAAATTTTTGGGTACACATCTCTCCAATAAACTAACATGGGACGTTAACGTTCAACATATTTTAACTAAAGCAAGACAAAGGTTGTATTTCTTACGAAAATTAAAATCATTCAATGTTCAAGGCCCTACACTTGTCAGCTTTTATAAGGCAATAATCGAGAGCGTTCTATCGCAGTCAATCACTGTTTGGTTTGACCGCGCCCCAATAGCTGAGATTGGAAAAATAAACTCAGTTATACGTAACAGTGAAAGGCTGACAGGTGTAGACCTTCCTACACTTGAAACTATTTACATCTCTCGTATGGAAAGAAAAATAGCTAAAATACGTGATGATAATTCCCACCCTGCTAGCCGTTACTTTGATCTTCTGCCCCATGGGAGAAGAATGCGAGCCTTTAAGGGGTGTGGCCGCTTCGTTAAGAGCTTTTACCCACAAGCAGTCAAACATTTCAATGGCTCAAGAGAACTTAAAAATTTATAATGCTACCACAAGGTAAACTCTTACATTCTATGCCTTTATTAATAATTTAGAGTAATTTAAAATCAAACTTAATTAACACATTTATAGTGCATTTTGCAGTCATTGTTATATGTACTTTATTTAATCACATTATTGGAACTTTTTAATGTAATGCGCAATCAGTTTTCCATATTGATAAGGAATGTATGATAAGTTCTTAATTTCTTTTTCTCCCTAATTAATGTGTACTAGTTAGATACAACTATGTTTAAGTAAAACTTTTTGTTAATTGTGTTGCATATTTGCATAACTGTTTATGTGTATTCATCTTGCTAAGCCTGTGCTTGACAAAATAATTTTCGATATGTATGTTCTTAATATATATATATTGACTGAATAAACATTGAATCTCTTGAATCGAAAACCTAAAATTTTATACATATGAAAACAAAAGATCTGGATCGTGACATGGGGGGTAGTCAGTAGACTAGACAGAGGGACAATTATTGGGGAAACTGAATCAAACTGGATCGATTGCCCGATGGGAACTAAAGGACAGTAATAAAACAGAGAGCGGTGCAGTTTCGATTTCACATTCAGGTTATTTTTATAATTAAGACAAGGATGTGGTGACAAGAATACGGAGAGCGTGCATCCGATTGCTTGGTACTCACCATGATGGGATCCCTGTTCAAGACATCTAGCCGTCTCTGTGTAAGGGGTGCGACTCGACATTCCTTTTTCTCACCCCTTACCTTTGCACCACATTTTATGGGGTGGGGGGGGCTATGTTAGTAAAACAAGATTTTACAATGATCATGCTGTATTTTTACTGCAAGTACAGGTACAAATGTAGTCTAGTTGGCAGTGCTCTCTATTGATTGCCTGGGGGTCCGAGGTTTGACCCTTAGCTCGTGCCCAGGTTTCCAGGGAAATTGATCAGACGTATTAAAACGAAAAGTACTATATATTTTTAATTTTTATATCGCAAATCTATTTTCCGTTTATGTAGAAAAATATCCTGGCTAGGCTTGGCGTTGCTTATTATTAGAGTTCATGTAATCTAAAAGCGAGTAGTGCCCGTAAAAACCTGTGCCGAAGTTATTATAGGTTACATGCTCGGAGCTCCTGTTTGTCAGTCTAAAGCACAACCGACTGATCTTTTCACCGCCCCTCCCTTGATTTCTAACACAACATACACAAAACAAATGTACATTTGTTGCCAACTCCTTTAAAAAAGTGTTGAACTTACAACCACATTTGTTTTATTGGTGTCTTCGCTCTAGACAGTCTGTTCTTTCATAAGCTGAACGGTATGAAAGGCTTCATCTTTAGCTTCCACTAAATTAAGCTGTATAGAAATTGTAGATGCTCTGAGTTCAGAACAAACCCTAAATATCCCTCTTTATGTCTCCCTCCAAGTTTATATCTCTTAATTTATTTTCACCTCTCTCTCTCTCTCTCTCTCTCTCTCTCTCTCTCTCTCTCTCTCGGTATCTTTGCCTTTGTGTGTCTGTCTCTCCTCGCTCTCCCCGTGTTTTCTTCCCTCTCTTTATCTCCACCTTTCTCTCTCCCGCTCGCTGTCCTCTCTCTCTCTCTATATACATATTATGTCTTTTTCTTTCTTCGAGAACACCATGCATCTCGGGTTCACAGCTTGGTCATCAAAAATCAGGCCAGGCTGACAACCATGAAATAATGAAAGAGCCATTAGTGTTTTCTGTGCTGGCACTGTTCACTAACATTCTCATTCGCCTTGATGTGAAGGTGGCACCAGATCCGAGGGCTTCCCCGTGATGCTGGTGCATGATCGCACTAATTAGCCGCCGAGATGGAGAGTTGAACAGGTTATTAACGTCTTCCGGCGCTATGTAGGTCAACTGGCCCCTCCCAGACGCCTTCTAATGTTGTCGCCATGTCACTTCAGTGTCTGGACCACATCTCCAACAATCCCAATCTTTGGTCGGAGAAAGAGAAGGCATCTCATAGTTCAAAATCTCCTTAGCTTTAAGAAAGAGACTATATGGAGACGAACCCCCGGAGCAGGATACCAGGACACCTGGTATTTGGCCGGTTCGCATTCATCGTTCTCCGACCCAAACTGTAGGAGAAAATAAACGCTGCGGCCAGCGAGTGGAATCGAACCCACACCTTCCCACCAGAAGCCTCACGCTTTGCTCTTGTACCATGGCGCGTCCTTCATCCTTGCATAAATCAGACTGTATGGGTTTGTCCGGTACCCCTCCCCACTCCTTACTTGCCTACCTGATAAAAACCAATCACTGTTAATGTTCTTTTACAAAGATATGCACATTTGTGTCAAATCGTTGACTTGACTCGCTAAAAAACTTATACGCTGATAAAGCAGCGAAAACTGCAGAACTATGAGTCATCGAGGCTGCAGGTCATGGCGGAAGTCTTGCAATACTCACCAGGAAAATATGCGCCCTAGATCTAAACAGTTTATATATGGAGCGGCTACAGCTGAGAGATATGAGTAATTTATTTATATAATTATGTTAAACACAAAAAATCCGAACTTTACTCTGGACCAGGTAGACTCCACTTCAAAGCTGAGAACCCGTCACCGGGTTAATTTGGGTTAGTGGGTCCAGATAGCATGACGTCACAAGCAGCCTCGTTTTGAGGTGGATGTTGACAGATTCAGGAAGGGTTTAGATGGGTCACAGGGTAAGTGATGTCATCTGCACCCCTCAGAACCAAAGAGAGGTCTTGCACATGGGCACTGAGCAGACACGAGTGCAAGAAGATAATTTTCGCAAATCGATACATTGAAGGAGGCGCCAGAATCTAAACTAGGCTAACTTACTGTATGAGACGGAGTCCACAGCTTTATGTGTTTATACTGCACACTTTTATGAAGTGGGTTATATGTTGATGGAGATTAGTGACGTATTTCTGAAATCTAAATTTCGTTTGACAATCTTATGGAATCGGTGATAAAAAACAAAACCAAACAGTTTTCTATCTTAAAAGACCCCTCTGTGTGTGTGTGTGTGTGTGTGTCTCTCTCTCTCTCTCTCTCTCTCTCTCTCTCCTCCCCCACCTCTCTCTTTCTCCGTATGTGTTGAGGGTCCTATCAATGATCTTAACATGTAATGAAAATTTAGTATAATCGCTGTACTTCTAATCATCAAAAAGTTTATTGAAAATTAACGTAAGTTTTTGTCTCCTTAAAAGGATATTGGGAAGACCAGTTAACTGTTTGAAACTTTTTTGGAACTATATAGGTATGTAATCTCGAAGTGCTTTTACAGAAATGGAACAAAGAATTAAAATTTAGTTGTTCATTTATAGATGTGTCCACGCACCAAGTGGATAGTAAATAATGATAATGATCTAACCAGTCATTAAAATGATAATAACAAATAATCAATCTTAGGTACCGACAAAACTATTCGCATACAAATGTGTATTGTGAGCAAACAGTGAACGCTGCTAGCCTTGATCTTGATCCCAACTTCAGCTGTCCTCTACCGTGATTCACATCATGACAAAGGTCGCTAGTAGTAGTACAGGAAATTATGATATAACCAGAGATGACTTCGATATATTAATATTTTCTTTTACTGCATATTGAATCTATTCTCTCTCTCTCTCCCTCTCTCTCTCTCTCTCTTTATCTCTCTCTCTCTCTCTCTTTATGTCTATCTCTCTCTCTCTCTCTCTCTCTCTCTCTCTTTCTCTCTCTCTCTCTCTCTCTCTCTCTCTCTCTCTCTCTCTCTCTCTCTCTCTCTCTCTCTCTCTCTCTCTCTCTCTGGCAAAGACCCCTGAAGTTCTTTCCTGATCTGTCACAACACACTCCAAGCATCCAACCACAGCAACTGAGGTCTGACACCACTGCATCCGAGATGCGCAGTGGCACCGCTGGACTCTCTAGTGTTATGTAAACAACAGGCTTCGCGACAAGCCACCCTGCCCGCCCACACAACAACAGACTGCGGGGTTACAGTACTCCTCTCTCCCAACGTTGTTTTTGTGTGTAAAACGTGTACTCTATTTTCTTATTTATTTATTTATTTATTTATCTATTGTCTCAATAACGCTGTGTTTTTGTTCAATTTATTCTTCCGTTGCTCACAAAGCACATTACGATGCTATAGCACTCTGTCTCTATTGCTCACAAAGGGGAGTGAGATATGATTGTACATTTTCCCCCATAAAGCACACATGGCTGCCTGTCAGACCTGATTGGCAAGCCCCATCTCTTAGCCATGCAGTGATGGTGCTGCAAGCAAACTAATAAGTGCTCACTTACAGACACAATGTACTACTTACCGGACTTAGATCTTTGTGCCTTCTCGGTTAATCTGTACAACATGGAAGAACTGTTGAGTCGATTGTTCTTAAAAGTCGATCTGCACTGAATGATAATTGTTTTTCTTCTTTTGATCATCGATAGTTTTAATCTAGGTGATTCAATACAGTATTTAGTACAGTTATATTGAGGTGATTTCTGAGACTATATAGAATACATCGCTATCTTGTTGTTAACATAAAACATCTTATAAAAGCTTAACACATCACTATCTTGTTGTTAACATAAAACATATTAGCGCAATACTATCTTGTTTCACTACAACATTCTTCTAAAATTCAGAGAAATGAGCATAATTATGGTATTTTCTCTATAACAGCCGTCCAAAGGCTACAAACATTTCTATCTTGTCAAACAAAAATTGCCACAGGCGTGAAGTCTTGCATGAATCCTTATATACACTTGTCATTAATATAGGGGCCTACATTTACCGTTTCATGACTAAGCTTCCTATACAAAAAAGCTATCCCACTGTAGCCCTTGTAATGCACAAAATACATTATAGGATTCTTTGTCCACAATGTCATAATCTAATCCCAACCCTCCCGTTTTTTCCGCGCCTCCCTGGTTTTTATTTTTATTGTTTTTGTCAACACACGGGGCATGATGTTCATCGTTGCTATAGAAACCCACAGAAACATAAAGGGACTCTACTCTTCTCTCTAGGCTGAAAAGTTCCAGGTCAGTGCGGTTCGACTGTCCCAGTCCTAGTGACCTGACCAGAGAGAGAGAGAGAGAGAGAGAGAGAGAGAGAGAGAGAGAGAGAGAGAGAGGGGGGGGAGAGACACACACACACAAAGAAAGATTGATAGAGAGAGAGGGAAACTGATATAGCTATCCACTGGTGCGTATCAGATAGAGAGACAGAGAGAAAGAGAGAGAAAGAGAGATGGAGAGAGGGACAGAGAGAGAGAGACAGAGAGAACATGAGAGAGAAGCAGATAGAGAGTATAGACATACATAGGCAGAGACAGAAATCCAACAAGTGAATGACCTAAAGCGAATACAAAAGAAGGCTTCTGTGCCGACTGCTGAGAGCCCCGTTACGACGAGTGCACGGCCAAGTTTAAACAGTTTCAGTTGTTTTGCAGTGAGTAAAGAGCTCTAGTGTAATGCCCCCGGCTGTCCAAGGGTATCAAATGGCTCAGTCTGTAGTGCTATAGACATGCAACATGGAGCTTCGTAGCTCGAATCTCATATCTCAGTTGGCAGGATTCATTAAGGAATTTAGGGGGGGGGGGGGGCGAACTTACAACTTAAAAAACATGACAGATATTTACGCAGTTTTGAATCACACGTGTTTGGCGCTTAGAGACTGTTAAAACGCGAGCTCCAAACTTACAAATCAGGACAGATATTGTTGCACATTTGAAGCAAAGATGTTTGGCACCCAGAGACTTTGACAATGCAGTTGCAAACTTATAAAACAGGACAGAAGAACGTTCGGAGCATACCCTGTTTACTGTAAGCCACCAGCATCAGTATCAACGGTCAATTTGACCATCTATGTCTGTAAGGCAAAGCCCCTGGCTGTTCGCTCTCTCAATTTAAAGTGGTCGAGTGTTGGAGTAATGGAATGGTGTTGGGGCGCAGTGTTGGATTGCTGGAGTAGCCATGTAGCGTAATTTGGGAGTGGTGTTGTTGTGTTGTGTTGGGTTGGTGGTGTGGTGTGGTGTTGCGTTGGTGGTGTGGTGGGGTGTTGGGTTGGTGGTGTGGTGTAATTTTAGGTTGATGGTGTGCTTTAGTGTTGGGTTGGTGGTGTCGGGTGGTGTTGGGTTGGTGGTGTCGGGTGGTGTTGGGTTGGTGGTATGCTGTAGTGTTGGGTTGGTGGTGTGTAGTGGTGTTGGGTTGGTGCTGTGTTGTGGTGTTGCATTGGTGGTGTCGTATGGTGTTGCGTTTGGTGGTGTGGTAGAGTGATGGCGTGGTGAAGTTACAATGCTGTGGTTAACAATGTTACACATGGGAATTGCTTGACAAAGGGATAAGTAAGAAATTGACATTGCGTCATGTGTGGTTTGAATCTTTCTGGGGGGAAATTGGCAATACAATTTTATACAAAATGTGAAAGGTTAAAAGAGTAAGGCAGTGCAGCGCTCTGGCTGAGAGTAGATTTTGCCTATCACCACTAGCTATGGGATAACACAGAACCTTGGATTGGTATTGACTATCTCTATTTTTCGTAATCAACGTGGGTCACTGTAAAACACACTGTAAAACATGTATTTTGACCATGAACATGTAACACGTAGTTTGACAATGGGACTTGGCACTCTATTATATAGATCTTGGCACACGGGTGCGTGAGATTTAAAAACTGTATAAAAGTTGGAGTTGATAAGCCGTTAGAGTGGAAACTTATCAATTTCTAAAAACTCAACGTAAGCATTTTAAATGTCAACAGAAATGACATGCTTGATCAATGTGAAATTGGTGCCTATGCAGATATTACGAAATCCCGAAATCCTTACTGACTAAGGATAAGCAAGTTTTGAAGAGCGTACACATTTCCTCTTGTCTCTGTTAACTTTAACTTATTTGACTAATTGTTGAGTTGAATCAATAATTGTTCCTCACCACACATGATGTTTACATAACTGGCTCTGGCTTGGAAATCGATCGATAATGTTCAGATTGCGCATCACGTGATATTATCGATTATGACGCAACCTGCGCTCATGCTCTAGAGATGCAGGGTGGCACAGCCGGTAGCGCGCAGGCCTTCAAATGTCAAGAAAAACCTTGACCAAATGTCGAAAATGCACAGCGATTCACAAGTTAAGTTTTAATGGAATTATAACACGATACCAAAACTAATTGAGAAAAAAATTAAATGGGAGAGGGATCAGTCGGTAGAGCGTGAAGATTCGAAGCAAAAGGTCCCGAGTTTGAGTTCCGATCAGACTGGATCTGTTTCCAACTCTTTGCGCCAGAGTCAAAACTATGTGACCGACTAGGACAGAAATTCTGTCATACTGTTTTGAAGCTGGGTGGCTGGAATGAAGTTGTCAACAATGAGTCGTGGAACCCGTCCACGAGGCAGTCTAGTTTCAGACCGGATAGAGTTAATTGAGTTTTATGACCTCCAGATTTCCACAGAAACCTTACACGGATAATGGCGTCGCTAGTTGGGTTTCAATTTTGCACCTCCTACATACGTCTCAGCCAAAAAACACAAACCACTGGGTCACAATAGAGGGCGAACCAGTCATGGCCGAACAGAATCTAAGTATACATAGATATCTAGATGGCAACTTAGGAAATTATCTTTGTGTACTCGAACTAATGGAAGTACTGAAACAACCCATCATCGTTCTAACCTTTCACTGCCCCATATCAAACATGAGAGAGGTTATGATTATGATACACCTCATGATACCATTGATAGGATACCATGTATTGACAGTTTAAACGTGGAGCCGTAGTCATACGATACCGTCACCATTCAGTCAAGAAACATGCTACCCTTTGAGCTATCTTGAGGTCTTTGTCAACCAAACCAAGCAACAGTCCATGAGTCCAATTCCTGTGGCATGTTAAACATCTGCCTAACAGAGCTGCTGATGTCATGAAGACGGGTCCCAGCTGTGGCCGTGTTGTGTGGAGAGACCATGCACCCAGACATGCCCCAGCCCACCCGCCCACCACAGGCGTAGCGAGTGACATCACAATGACGGATGACACAATCAGTCATATTGGGAACGTGGCATGCTTTTCTGATCATCCTAAAAAGTATCGGAGACAGCCATGCCTGGACGCCGGTACACATTATTTTTTTTATTACGTATCGTCTTCGTTTTCGCCAGCGCCCTCTTATTGCAAGGTCTTTCTCTCTCTGATGACACATCATGACAGCTGCTGAAGGGAAACAATTTCTGCTGGCATGCACGGTGTAAAGGCCCACACAGTGCGCGAGCTGTGTGTAGATTCAACCCACTTGTCATAGAAATCACAGGGAAATGCCAGGTTGAACGGGAACCCCCGATACTTTCTCTGTGAGGCAGCAGCCCTGTAAGCAGTAGCACCATTAATTAGGTCAAATCTAATGATGGCCTGCTGGATGCGTGGTGAGCATGCGCAGGTCTGGCTTTAAAAAACATCGAAATGTCAAGCTCGCTCAGAGCGGACAATTATCTCGTTACGTAGGACATAACCATGATTACCTGTCATCGACCGCTAGCTCTGTGAGATGTGGAGGGAGGAAAATTGATAGATAGATGTTTAAAAGATGGGTAGATGGATGGATAGATATACAGATATATGAATAGATAGGATAGAAATACAGATAAATAAATGGATAGATAGAATGATAGGTAGATAGATCGATAAATAGATTTATTTATGGAGAGATAAAGTAAAAAAAAGACAGAGAGATGAGAGAAAAAAAGAAAGAGAGAGAGAGAGAGAGAGAGAGTGAGAGAGAGAGAGAGAGAGAGAGGAGAGAGAGAGAGAAAAGCATTGAAAAAAAAACAACAAATCGTTGTTTATGTCCTTGTCTACTCCTTAATTAGTGAAGGGAGAGAATTGGCTTCTCTCAAGAAACTTTCTAATGTTACTATTCTCATTTCACCTCAGCAGTAAATCTTCTATCTAAATTTATTTCGCCCAAGGGATGCTTTGGCTTTGGAACAAAGATACAAAATTTAACGACCTCCTTAGGCTCTAAAAAGCTAACTAGCTTATTAGATTTAGCTTAACATATGAAGTATTCTAACAGGGAATTCTAAATTACAAAAAAAAATCGAATGATGAGTTGAAATCCTTTAGTTGATCCTTTATACATAGTTGATGAGAAAGGTTTTCCTGAGAGAATATAGGAAAATACTACACCCACTGAACAAGGCGAAACTATTCTTTCCTGTACCAAGCATATCATAACAGAAAGACATTATAATCGAAGGAGGAAAAAAAAACTATAATTAAATATTGCTTTTGATGAAAAGCGTATAAAAGAAGACGATATTCATGTACTGCATTCCACTTGTAGCTAGTTCTGTTTTTAAAAACTATTCTCTATACTTTGGTGAAGTCATTAGCACTGGGGCTGTGTATTAATAGGGTTGATGTGTTGGTTATGGGGATTTAAAACTGAGCAAGAACAAACACAAAGTCACCACAGCGGCATTGGAATAAAACCTACAAATGAACGGAGGCAAAAATAATGAAAGGATTTGAGAGTTTGTCAAAGAGTGCTAATCATTAATCATAGAGCGGAGAAGACACGACCGTCGGACTTGACTGAACGGACAATGACACCGTGTTTGCACAAAACATAAACAAACGCACCAACACAGACTCATGCGTTTTGTGTGTTTTGTCCACAAGAGACAATCTATGATTAACATGATGCAATTGGCAACGACTGTCACAATGTTCCGATCTTCTATCATCACTAAACATTTAGTCTGGCAATGGCAGAATATCACAATAGGCAGAGCGGTAACGCGTGGTTAACGCGGCGAAGTAAGAAAAGACACAGAATCATTAAAAATGTGGGGGAAATGGAGAATTCAATATGATGCGTTGCCAATGTCAAGGTCAGCAGCTCTGATCAACAGCTACCGGACAGGTGCACACTGCAGAAAACAACCCATGATGAATATTGTTCTCTCTCCTCGTTTCCACCCCCCCCCCCCCCCCCCAATCATCCCCTCCAGAGTCCTCTTAAAGTAACAACCAGGGTAAGATAAAGATAAACGATGAGCAGTTAGTGGAAAAAATATTAGCTAGGTATCGAGGATCATGGAAAGATATGACCAATCATGTGTAGGTGGCTGTAATTAGAGTATAATCCAAATCGCACTTTAGCCTCATAATGACAATGTATTTAACTCATAAAGAAGGCATAGGTTATTTACACCTTTCAAAACGCATTGTTGACTGATACCATAGAATTTGTCCAGTATTAACATGCCAGATACTTTATAGTAATAAATGTATACGCTGTTACAATAATGAGAGTGTTGGAAATTTTCTTTTCTTTTCAAATGTTCTCGCCTTGCAAGTAAAGCATGCAATACCTACCAGCGTGCTATATTAATTACCCTAAACTCTGTCCTTTATTTAACCGTAACAATATGCAGACGTACTCGTTTATTATGTTTCATGCTATCCGTATACTGTTTCTGTAAACATCCCATTGTAACTTTGGCCAATGGTCTTGGATACTGAAAATAAAATAAAAATCGATCTAGATACAGGAATTCCTAGCCTAAGTGACACACTTTGTTAACATCAGCAAAATTAAAACACACAAATATCAAGAGAAAAAAAATGAACAGGAATAGAAAAGGCATGGTTTTTACTGAGAGACGACGAAGGCATAGACATAATAAAACAGCTGACTGACATAATCCTACACAAACTGTCTAAAATAATGGGAAAGGAACGAAGAAGTCAAACTTGCAACAGGTTAGCATCTATACAGAGCGCTTTACGATTGAGCGACACGGGCTTTAACAAAACAAGATGAATAGAAACTCCACACGTTCTATTACAAACAGCTAAGAACCGAAGTTTACATTAAGAATAATAATAATAATAATAATAATAATAATAATAATAATAATAATAATAATAATAATAATAATAATAATAATAATAATAATAATAATCATACATATAATTTCATTATATAGCGCTTTCCTGAAAGGATGCCTAAAGTCCCCACACACTGGTTGTTAAGGAAGAGATTCATGACTTAACGCATCATATGGCATTACAAAATTAGACACACATCAATATCACGTTCCGCGTTTTAGATCAGTAAGTAGCATAACATATGACAATTAAAATTAGACACAGTTTAAAAACGCACTTCTTGAAACTCTTCGATAATAAGATTTTAATGTGATGTATTTTATTCAAGGTTTCGTTCGAGGTCGTAGGATTATAGGGCAACGAAGGTAAACTTGCACCAGTGGGCTAATGACCATAGCAATAGATAATGGGAAGTAAGTACAACGCCCTAGTAGCTTACGACGCGTCGTAACAATGTGAGAATAAAAAGGCTTACGGCTAGTCGTAACGTATCGCGGCGTTGTACTTACGGCCCAGTGTGTTTAGTCACGGATTCCTCTAAGAGCATGGTTTATCATTCTTCACGGCTTTAAACACGTTTATGAAGAGAACCTTGCGTTACAGCCAGAGTAATTGGGGCAACGATGTTGAGGCTGTTATGAATGTTGGTCACAGACCAAGCTGTATATTTTCCACACAGTCTTACTAGCATTTGTCCTCAGGTGTATTGCTTTTTCCGCCACTGTTGTCACGGTATTATCTGTCGCTAGCACAGGCGGTGTCAGAACGTGATCTGAATAAAAACAATAACTATTACACAAGTTATCTTGTCCCGGTGTAATCTCAGATCGACACTGCACCTTCAACGTTCCGGCAGTCATATGGCTACCGGCAGAGCTGCCCCCAGAGTTTGTTTGCAAGTCTACTGGACATTACATTATTGTGCATCTACAATAGGGATTGCAGGTCTTGTTTGTGGCTCTGACTGACAACAGATCATTGTGACTCTATGCCAAGTATAATTATTGTTTGTGGCAGTGGCTGAAAATCGCGCAATTTAACTCTCTATTCTAGCTATACCTATTTTTTTGTAGCAGCGGCTGACAATACATCTTTTTGCCTCTCTATACAAACTATAACTATTGTCTGAGGCAGGCAGTAACCCTGTGTCCCAGGACCTTGACATCATAGCGCCTTCCACTGGCTGTGTATAAATCTGCCTGTAGATCCAGTTGGCCAGCATGTCTTCCCCATCCGAGGCGATCCAGTTCCAGGCCGCCGACTTCGTGTTCCTGGCGCTGATGCTGGGGGGATCCATGGTCATCGGACTCTATATCGCCGCCAGGAGGCGCCAAACCCAGACCAGGGAGGACTACTTGCTAGGCGGGCGTCACATGAGCGCCATCCCCGTGTGTCTGTCTCTGTTCGCCACGTTCCAGTCGGCCATCTCGCTGCTGGGAATCCCCACTGAGGTCTACACGCACGGCACGATGATACTGTACTCCCAGCTGGGCCTGGTACTGTCCTACTACCTGGCCCTGCTCACCGTGGTCCCGCTGATGTACCCCCTGCGGCTGACGAGCGTGTACGAGTACCTGCGCCTGCGCTATCGTTCCAGACTTCCGCAGCTGGTCGGCTCGGCCATGGGCATGGTGACCAACCTGTCCTACATGACGGTGGCGCTGCTCTCGCCCGCCCTGGCGCTGGAGACGGCCGTGGGCATTCCGCTCTGGATGTCCATCGTCCTGGTGGGCGCCATCGGCACGGCCTACACCAGCCTGGGCGGCATGCGCAGCGTCATCTGGACGGACGTCTTCCAAACCGCCGTCATCTTCGCCGGGATCTTCACCGTGCTTGTCAAGGGCACCATGGACGTGGGCGGGCCGACCAAAGTCTGGCAGATCGGGCTGGCCGGCGGGCGTGTGCGGTTTGATGAGACGAGCCTAGACCCGCGCGTGCGCCACACGGTGTGGAACCAGATGGTAGGCTCTGTGTTCTTCTGGCTGGCCGTGCACTTCAACCAGTCCAGCGTGCAGCGCGTCATGTCCACGCGGGCCAAACGGGAAGCGAACCGAGTCTACCTGCTCACAATCCCAATCGTGACCACCTACAGCATAGTCATGATGGCTACTGGCCTGGTCATCCTGGCCTACTTCTTCTCGCTGGGCTGCGACCCACTGGCCGCCGGCTCCATCCACAACAAGAACCAGCTGGTGCCCTACTTCGTGCTGCACGCGCTGCGCTTCCTGCCGGGGCTGCCGGGACTGTACATCTCCACCATCTTCTCCGGCGCGCTGAGCACGCTCTCCTCCGGCATCAACTCCCTGTCCGCCAACATGGTGGAGGACTTCCTGGCGGGGCCGCTGCGGCACAGGTCCGAGTCCGCGGTGACCACCATCACCAAACTCCTCGTCTGCTGCTTCGGTCTGCTCATCATCGGCCTGGCCTACCTGGCAAAAGAGTTTCAGGGGCCGATAACCCAGATCACGTATACGTTCATCGGCGCGTCGAGCGGCCCCGCGCTGGGCCTGTTCCTGCTGAGCGGACTGTTCCCCCAGGCAAACAGCCCCGGGGCCCTGGCCGGCCTAGGCGCCGGGTTCCTCTACAGCGTGTGGCAGGCGGTCGGCGCTTCCCTGTTCGGCCAATCGAACCCAGGTCTCCCACTCGGCCCGACTGACCGCTGTGTGGCGGCAAACTCAACAGCCTACGATCTCACCACAGCCGGATACGGCTTCACTAGCAAGCTACCCGACCTGTACACATCTCCCTGGAGTCAGAGTGTGACAACTGCGGCCACCACAGCAACCGGCGCGGGTTTCCAGGACAGGGACTTCTCGCTCTACGACCTCTCCTACACGCTCAACCCGGTGTTTGGCGCTGTGATAACGGTGGTCGTGGGGCTGTCGCTCAGCCTCGTCCTCAGGCCGTGTCTGGGCGAGGTTCAAAGCCCCGAGGCGAAGCTCCTGTTCCCGTTCTGCAGGCGCTTCTGGTACTCCGACAGGGACGTTTTAAGCACCGAGATGAAACCCAGGGAAAAAGATATAGGAAGGGATTTAGGTGAAATCTAAAGGTAAAAAATAGAAGAGTGAGTTAGATGGAACCAAGAGAGAAATAATATAATATATTATATTAAGGACTGGTGACAATGAAGTCTAGAGAGAAAGATATTGAGGAGTGAGAACGGTGAAGTCTAGAGAGAAAGATAAATTAAAGAAGAGTGAGTCAGGTCAAATCTAGAGAGAAAGATATAGAGGAGTGAATTAGGTCAAATCCAGAGAAAAATAAATAGGGAGTGGGCAAGTGAAATCTAAGGTAAAGATATAGAATAGTGAGTTGGATAAAACCGAAAAGGAAAGGTATTGACGCGTGAGTAAAGTAAAACCCAAAGAGAAAAATATAGAGGAGTGAGTTAGATGAAACCCAGAGGTAGAGATATAGAGGAGTTAGGTGAGATTAGAGACAAAGATATAGGGAGTTAGGTGAGATTAGAGACAAAGATATAGATGAGTGAAATAGGTGAAATCTAGAGACAAAGATATAGATGAGTGAAGTAGGTGAAATCTAGAGACAAAGATATAGATGAGTGAAGTAGGTGAATTCTAGAGACAAAGATATAGAGTGAAGTAGGTGAAATCTAGAGACAAAGATATAGAGTAAAGTAGGTGAAATCAAGAGAGAGAGAAACTACAGGATGAAGCCTTGCTACGACAGGCCAGCTCCATAGATAGCCGATACCGAGTAACTTGAAGTCTTTATGTGTAATTCTGATAGTTCTTGAGGAAATCAATCCATATATACCGACAAACCGGAAAACAGCATTATTTTGTATGTTTAAGTTATACTGTTTACGACTATAACATAGTGCATCTGTATTTACAATTATTTACCAGTTGAGAATCCACGAAATTCGTGGGCACAGTGGGATGGGCGAAGCTGAAGGAACACAGATTTTTTGAAGTGTGCTAGAACTCAAAACCATATTTCTTCAGAATCCATACCTATAGAAAAAAAAAAATGTTTTCATAAAGAGATACCTAGCTGCACGTAGTGCTTATAGGGCACCACCGTAAATATTTGTTTTGTTTTCTCAGTTTTTGCGTTTGGTTGATATCTCATCTTTTGTTGGTACATGTTCAGAAGTCATTAGAAACTTTGCCCACATGAACCTAGTTCTGTCAGAGATCATTGGGTTTCTAAAAGTAGGCTTTATTTTGTTACAATGCACCAAGCATTCTAAAGAAAATTACATTTTGCGCGTTAGAACTTGTCCGTAAAAAAAAAAAATTAATATTTATTTCGTTTGTCAGATTCGTTTCTATCAGAAATAGTAAAGTAGGTGAAATCAAGAGAGAGAAACTACAGGATGAAGCCTTGCTACGACAGGCCAGCTCCATAGATAGCCGATACCGAGTAACTTGAAGTCTTTATTGTGTAATTCTGATAGTTCTTGAGGAATCCATATATACCGACAAACCGGAAAACAGCATTATTTTGTATGTTTAAGTTATACTGTTTACGACTATAACATAGTGCATATGTATTTACAATACCACTGTAAACATTATTCTGGTTTGTTTTCTCAATTTTTGCGTTTGGTTGATATCTCATCTTTTGTACATGTTAAGAAGTCATTAGAAATTTTGCCCACATGATCCTAGTTCTGTTACAGATTATTGGGTTTCCAAAAGTAGGCTTTCTTTTGTTACAATGTACCAAGCATTCTAAACAAAATTGCAGTTTGCCCGTTAGAACTTGCCCTTTAAAAAAATCAATATTTATTGCGTTTGTCAGATTCGTTTCTATCAGAAAATTCACATTTTTAGACATTTTGGTGCATTTGAATGTCGGATGACTAACAATTTTTTTTCAAACAAAAAAAATGAATGGTGTTTGCATATCCTTAAGATTATGCCCACATATATCTATGTCACTTCACTAATGCATCGCATGTTTTTGTAGAATTTTCTGCGTTAGAAAACTGCTGCTGTTGATGTAGTCTTAGGTGTAATATAGTTTTTTTTGTCTTTTTGTAGTTTTTTATATCAATAGTTTCTGTACTAGAACTAAGACTCAGGCTGTTGTTTTAGTTTTCCAACACTAGCGCTTAAGGTAACTTTGTCATTGTTTTGTTGTGTAGTTCATAACATTAGCGCTTGAGGTAAAGTTGTTGTAGAATGTTGCCTTTCTAGATCCTAACACTAGCGCTTTAAATAACTCTAATGTGGGTTGTTGACTAGTTTTTAACACTAGTGCTAGTGGTTACTCTCTCTCTCTCTCTCTCTCTCTCTCTCTCTCTCTCTCTCTCTCTCTCTCTTGCATTTTATCTAGTTTATAATGATAGTGACGAAGTCAGCACTTTAAATTGATGTCTTATTTCTAACACTATTGCTAGAAGTCATGTTTTTTGTATACCTAGGTGTATCTATGGAGTTTCTAAAACTATTGATAGACAGCACTTTCCTGGTGCTGAATATAGTCAAATTAAGAGAGGTGCTGTTCAAAAATCTAAGTTTAGATGTTCATCCGCAACCGCCTTATTTAGTATTCTGAATACATTCTGTAGTTTTCCCGTTATAAAACGATTAACTCTAAGCCTTACAGTCTTACTGTTGTATGGTTTAAGACAAAATTAATGTGCTATGTGATCCCTCTATTGTATTACCTTAGATACAAATGTGATATGTATCCCTCTATTGTATTACCTTAGACACAAGTGTGCTATGTGATCCCTCTATTGTATTACCTTAGACACAAGTGTGCTATGTGATCCCTCTATTGTATTACCTTAGACACAAGTGTGCTATGTGATCCCTCTGTTGTATTACCTTAGAGACAAGTGTGCTATGTGATCCCTCTATTGTATTACCTTAGACACAAGTGTGCTATGTGATCCCTCTATTGTATTACCTTAGACACAAGTGTGCTATGTGATCCCTCTATTGTATTACCTTAGACACAAGTGTGCTATGTACACACTCTATTGTATTACTTTAGACACAAGTGTGCTATGTGATCCCTCTATTGTATTACCTTAGACACAAGTGTGCTATGTAATCCCTCTGTTGTATTACCTTAGAGACAAGTGTGGTGTGCTATGTGATCCCTCTATTATAAGGCCTCTGTACTCCCATCCTAATGGGTGGTACATATCTCTATGACAATTAATACGAATCTACGTAATCAACCTTGAATCATGTAACCCAGCATATAATAACCATAGATACATGTATATAACTCGAGACACAATTCTTGTATTTACTGTAAAACGTCTGCTTTATCATTTTTTACATCGGTGTTCTATGTGATTTGTCTGTGTTGTGGTTTCAGACATATGTAACCTTTGAAGTTTTTCGATTTTAATGCCATATATTTCGAAAACCACTTGTTTATATTTAAAGCCTTGACTGCTTCATGTTGACGGTAATAAAATAATAAAACGTACTGAGTGATTTTGTTTACAGCTATAGCATATCATATAATCGATGCGATCATACGCGTCACTCTGTTTATATTCCTTTTAGAAATAAAAATATTGCTCCAATTTGCACGTCACATGGTCTAACATTTCGCACTGATATGTAATTCACATTATTTAAAAAAAATTCGGACCTGTCTGAGTGCCACATCGTTTAAATATTGCCCCTCTTTGCAGGTAGAATCTCAGATAAATGAGACACGTTCAATAAATCTTTCCGCCTCAACGACTTTGTCATAGTGTCAACATTGTTTTCATTGTTGCTGTATAACTCATCGGGATTTTGGGGAAGGGCGACCAGAAGAGTAAAAGAAAAAAAAGGATACTTTTAAGTAACAGAGAGAGACTGAGGAAGAAAACAAAAATAATGTAATGGAGACATACTAGGGAGATAGAAATAGAGAGAGAGAGAGAGAGAGAGAGAGAGAGAAGGAGAAAGAGAGAGATCAAAAGAGAGTATAGATAGACAGACAGACAGACAGACAGACAAACGGAAATTCGACCTGGCACCAAGACCGCGCTTGAAAACTCTCAGACCGGAAGTTCCAACCTCTAGTCGTTTTCATTTCCGGTTCCCGTCCGACAGATGTCGCGTACTGGTTGCGCGTCGGACAGCTAATCAAGCGCGCTGATCGACAGTACGGTCACAAAACACCCTGAGCTAATCAAGCGCGCTGATCGACAGTATGGTCTTTGTCACCGATGTTTTGCTTTCCAGTCTTCTTATCTCTGTGTAGTCTATCTCTATCTCCAATCTTGCCTTTATAGATGTCCATTTTCCAATCACTCTTGTCTCTATCATAGAATACCTCTATTTTGAGTTTTGCATTACGAGTAATGCACCTCTATTTCCAGTTTTGCCTCTATATACCTCTATTTCCAGTTTTGCCTGTATACACCTCTATTTCCAATTTTGCCTCTATACACCTCTATTTCCAGTTTTGTCTCTATACACCTCTATTTCCAGTTTTGCCTCTATACACCTCTATTTCCAGTTTTGCCTCTATACACCTCTATTTCCAGTTTTGCCTCTATACACCTCTATTTCCAGTTTTGCCTCTATCACCTCTATTTCCAGTTTTGCCTCTATCACCTCTATTTTCAGATCAATGTTCACTGTTGCCTCTCTATACTTGTATGTTCTTTTTTGTCAAAACCACTCACAACAACAACAACAGCAGCAGCAACAACAACAACAACAAGAACAACAACAACATCAACAGCATCATCAACAGCAACAACAACAACAACAACAACAACAACAACAACAACAACAACAACAACAACAACAACAACAACAACAACAACAACAACAACAACAACAACAATGACAGCAACAACAATAACAGCTAGCAACAACAACAGTGTGATTTTGCGACAGCAACAAAAGCATTCACTAACCACTCATGCTGGAGTGACACCGCCTCTTGTCAAACAAACAAAGGATATCTGGAATCTTTAATATCAATGCGTTTTATTGCAATTTTATACATAGTAGGCTCAATATCGAAAATCACAATCATGTAAATTACATTTAAAATATTTAGCTGTTTTTTATCATAGTTCAGTGAGGAGTGAAAACGTTATGCTTCACCCTCAATAAGGTTTTCTCAGTGGACATAATATAAGTATTGCAAGTCATAAAAATCACAGGCATGGTAGCATTGATCACATGATTATGATATACATGTAGTAGTTATTGCAGTAATAGATACATCAATACATACACTGATATTACAGAGCGATTCGCTGAAGATACAGCCAGATACATGTGTATGAGATATATAGTTTGTGTCAAAATGGTATTCTATTTGAGCGTTCATGGTAAACATGGAGGGCATTAGGGTTGTAAAAAGCCCCACAAATGGTTCAAAATGGGACATATAGCGTTGAAAGATAGTTGTCATGTCAACAGCCCCAGAGATAGTTTAAAATGGGACAGATAGTGCTGGAAGGTGGTTGTCATGTCAACAGCAGCAGAAATTGTTCAAATTTAGACCGGAACCGTTACGCCTATTGCTACCATATCTATCCCCATTTATTATATTTTCATTCGAAGAACTTTCCATCGGTATCACCCACACAATTTACAAATTAGGAAATTTATATTCTTGCTTAAGGAAACGAAACGAAATAAATTTCATAATTTTTATGTACCGGTATAATATGCACATCTTAATGCAATGCTTTATAAAGACAAACTTAGTCCCTAAAGTCAAAGAACTGAGCATTTAATGCTAAAATAATGTCCAGTGTTCTTAGTGCAATGGTCTCTACAGTCCATCGCAAAATCTACCGTACATTCCTTGTTCAAACAGAGATCAGTGATTTGTTTGAGCAGAGAAATAGTCTAGGAGGGAAGCGGAAACAGAAGAGGAAAAGGGAGGGAGGCGGGGGCGTTAGAAGCTAAGTGTTAAATTGTTCTGTTGAACGAAAGAAAAAAAAATAGGGCGACAGTTGTATGTAAATTAAATTTTCCTTGGACATATAATAATTATGTCTTAAGTCTTGATATAAGAACAGAGTACGGGGAAAAGAGTTTTAATTTGTATTTTTGTGGTAATTATTGTAAAATAAAACTAGCAACAGAATCTACTGAATTATTTATAATTTTTAATATATTGCAGTATTTAAAATAATTACTATATTGTACTATTTATAATCATTACTACTATTACAACTTTGTCATGGTTCACCAGTTATGGTAAGCCAGTCCTAGCTAAGTTTGAAACATGCTGGGTTACAAGTGCCGATAAAACAGACGAGGCAGCATCATTACAAGAGTGGATGCTTTGTGGTAAGCGAGCAGCTGGTGTGCTGTATTCGCCTACAGTTTTGACATTATGACTGTAAACTAGATGTGCAAATACCGTTTAAAGATGAGGCGGCCTGTCAAATTAGGATGGGTTTCCACCCCTTGTAATTCCAGTCTAGGCATTTATCCACAAGATACCATATTCACAATGAATGGTTTATGAAAACGACACAGAAATCTGCATCTGGATTTCATGAATTCCACACAAGGAATAAAAAATAAAATGCATATTTTCAAGTACCACTCCCTCCCCCTCTCTCACTCATCACAAACTGACGCAATCACACACACACAAACACAGAATTTCTGAAAAGGTAAACAATTTCGCTTTACAAACAGGCTGAGATAATTTCTCGGTCCAAATCAAAGCGTTCTCTGTACGCATCTCGCTGTCTTTCTGTCTGAAAAATACATGCCAATAGTGTTCTATCTTCTCTCTTTCTTCCTCTCTCTCTCTCTCTCTCTCTCTCTCTCTCTCTCTCTCTCTCTCTCTCTCACTCCTTCCCACTTTAACGTTTACCAAGTTGTTCAACAATGTCACAATGCCGCCATCTTTTGCCAGAACCGACTGTAACACTACACATAACTTGAAGAGACAGAGTATGGCAGGGTCAGAGTCCAGTCTGTCTCCCCACCCAACCACGGGCGTCCACCCCATGGCCATCATCGACCCTGAACGGCGGGAGAAGCCAGGTCACCATCTTGATCTCATTCCTCCATCAGCTGGCGTCACATCCGCTTTGCCGCAGAAACCGGATGTTGGTAACCACTTGGATTTGCTCCAAACAAATGGAATGACACTTGGAAAAAGGTTTTTGCTCTGAAAATAAACAAAGGTAAAAAGGGTAAGTGGAACATTTAAAGAAAAAAAAAAGAAAGATGAAGATGGAGAGAGAGAGTGAGAGAGATGGATATAGAGAGGGGGAGAGAGAGATAGATAGAGAGAGAGAGAGAGAGAGAGAGAGAGAGAGAGAGAGAATGTTATTTTTATAACAAGGGAATAAGTCAGGAGCAGAAAACGATCTTCTAAACAATCATGGAAACTTCATTAAACCCATACCCCAGGTATAGGTTAGGGAGAGAGAAAGGAAAGCCGCAGAAATTGTATTTTTATAACAAGGGAATAAGTCAGGAGCAGAAAACGATCTTCTAAACAATCATGGAAACAATCATTAAACCCATACCCCAGGTATAGGTGTGTATATATATGTGTGTGTGTGTATATATATTTATCAGTCATAATCGTGGGTGAGTAGAACATGGTATGTTCATGTACATCTCTGTCTCTCATTCTGGTTGTCTCTTTTTTCACCCCTGCAACTCTGCAGGTCTGCGGGTTTGTCTGCCTCTTTCTATTCCCTCACCACTCCGGTCTCTCTCTCTCTCGCTCTCTCTCTCTTTTTCTGTCTCACTCTATGTCGCCGTAAATCATTATAAACATTGTTCGACATACATTTCTTCTCCTTGCTCTTGTTTTCCCCCAAAATGAGGTGTTTTCTCCCTCAAGCCTCCCCCTCCTCCCTCCCTCCCTCCACAAGCGTAACATCAATCAGCGAACAGCCGGCTGGCTAATTCTCTGGGGATAAACCAAATCTGATCGGTTTTTCTTTACAATCACAAGCCGGATTAAAGACGAACCGTTTAGTTGCTTCATCGATCTTATGTTATGCTTTTCATACTCGTATTCTGTTCGTCTACCATTTTGTTTCGGCACAGATGTTCCTTTATTTGAACATTACTACACAAGTAAGCTAAATTATGTATTGATTTAGTGGTTTTGTATTCAGATATTTTTAATACCCCCCCCCCCATATACACACACAGAGACACACACACATTTCTCTTTTCTTTCTGTCCACAGTTTTGATTTGGCTTATGCTTGTGAGCTTATTGGAGTATTGCCCCCTCTAATCCGTTTTTTCAACCCTCCCATTTTTTCTACGAATTTTGATTATATACAAAGTAATAGTGCCATATCATGTCTAAACGTGGGGAACGTTCATTAAAGGTATGGCAAAAAGAAAAAAAAGGGAAAAGTGGAGAAGGGGGGGGGGCGCAACCACAGATGGAGACAAGTTGACGGGTTGGATTGAGGTCTATCTAGAAAGCGAAACTCTCTCCTTGTTGAACGACCTGTAGATTTGAATAGCGTTTCCTTACGACGACGGGACCCCGGCGTTAGATTAACCGGGATTTGAGCGGTCACCTATACTGGGTGTAACGTCTGATGCCATGACACACGCTTGCGTCATCTGACTCACCCTGACGCCACAGACCAGTGAGCCAACACGCCTGGGCTGACATGTTGTTTAGCCTTGTGTTCTAAACCTTCCGACAAGCGTCAGCGCTCCAGGTCTAAGCAGGGCAGCTTTTCTAAACAACCACCGAGAAGCCTCAGTTCTTGGTGAGTCATGGATTATACTACTTAATCTACGTGATGTTGTAGAACTTTGAACCTATAGCTACACATGTTACCCTTGTCATCAGCATTGCCATCATCGTAAAGTTTGCGGCTGCGAATATGATGCATCACTATATCGTCTGTATCTTTAAGCTTCTGGTTTGACAGTCTATGCCACACATACCCTTTCAAAACTGTCTATCCCAATGTAAAGGTAAATAAATATCCTCATTTACTCCGTTCAGGCCGGATGCAATAAATTGTCGATGGATATCAGCAGCACCACCACCATCACTATCATCATCACTACCACCACCACCACCACCACCACCACCACCATCATCATCATCATCATCATCATCATCATCATCATCATCATCATCATCATCATCATCATCATCATCATCATCATCAACATAGCCGTCGTCGCCATGGTAAGCATCAATACCATCATCAGCACGTACACAATCAGCATCATTTTTATCATGATAACTATCTCCACAACTATCAATTATCATTATTACCACCATCACTACCATCAAAACACCATCACAATAGGCTTTTGACAATTGATGATCTCCAAGTCTACAATCTTCTTCTTACATATTGTTTTCACATTGAAGAGTTCCTCCCAATAAACCCGCAAACTCCTTGTTTCCCCACCTTCACTCCTATTATGCTCCATCTTTTTTATCTCACACAACTCGATTGCTTCTTCATGAATACAAACTACCCCTGGGAAGCGAATTCGATGCGGCGCTCTGGACATAAGAAATGTGATGGGGAAGAATATGACATGGGTGGGGAGCAGTTTGTCAGAGATAAGGGTTATAAAATGTCATATCGCTGATGAGATAAACCGCAGGCAGACCATTTCATGCATACTGATAGCCCACCGCCATAAAGCCTTCAAATTTTACCCATCAGATTTCTAGACTTAAAATTCAGCTTCCTGACTCTGTAGACTGTTCTCCCCGCTCTCTCGCAATCCCCTCTCTCTTTTTCTCTGTGTGCAACGTTCTGTACTCCAACTCTGTATAGTTCTCTCCCTTCTCCCCTCCCTTCTCTCTCTCTCTCTCTCTCTCTCTCTCTCTCTCTCTCTCTCTGTGCTTTCGCTACCTCT
>RQTK01000220.1:217473-275959 GCA_003991915.1 Elysia chlorotica | reverse complement strand
CTCTCTCTCTCTCTCTCTCTGTCTCTCTCTCTCTCTCTCTGAATTCGGCTCCCCCACCCCGCCCCACTATGAAAAATGCAAATTGTGTGTGTAAACAACATAACATCAAGGCTTTGTTGACGTCAAGCCGCACGTTTTGAACAGTGGGTTTATCTTTCCATTTTTTTGTGCTTATTTGTTTTAGCCTCCCCGACTCTAGCAGAGTTCCGCAGCAGCAGACGAATAACCGCTACATAATCTTCAAAAAACCCATCAAAACAAATCAAAACTTCAACAGGAAGGATGATTAATCACGCAAGACTTAGAATGGATGAACTGGTAAGAGGATGGATAGAGAGAGGGAAGAGGATGGATAGAGAGAGGAAAGAGGATGGATAGAGAGAGGGAAGAGGATGGATAGAGAGCGGGGAGAGGATGGATAGAGAGCGGGGATTGCATGGATAGAGAGCAGGGAGAGGATGGATAGAGAGAGGAAAGAAGATGGATAGAGAGGGAAAGAGGATGGATAGAGAGAGGGGAGAGGATGGGTAGAGAGAGGGGAGAGGATGGATAAAGAGCGGTAGAGGATTGATAAAGGGAGGGAAGAGGATAAATAGAGAGAAGGAAGAGGATGGAAAGAGAGAGAGAGGGTAGAAAATGTATAGAGAGAGGGAAGAGCATGGGCAGAAAGAGGTAAGAGGATGGATAGAGAGAGGGAAGAGAATGAATAGAGAGCGAGCACAGGGTGAATAGAAAGGTAAGAGGATGGGTCCCAAGACTAAAGTTTGACAATGCTTACGTGCTACAAAGCAAAAACAGATTAGGGTTACAAGGGCCCATCCTAATACACTAACAGCCATTCAACCAATGGGGTACAAAGGCGGCCTGAACTGTAAGCTACGCATCTTCTCTCTCTCCCTCTCTCTCTCTNNTCTCTCTCTCCCTCTCTCTCTCCCTCTCCCTCTCTCTCTCTCTCTCTCTCTCTCTCTCTCTCCGGAAAACAAAGTGGCGCAAATAATCGAACAAAATGTATTTGTCTACTTTCGTCCCCTTCTGGTTTGAGTGTGTCAGTAGAATTTGATGGGCTGGGACAGGAATCATAGTATCCCCCAACTATTCCTGTTTTGCAGTACTTAAAGTTGTCAGAAGTTAGTCTTGGGACCCGTCAACGTTATCGCTTTGCTGCTGACGTTGGACGTTAATCCAACCCTCTCTCTGTTTCTCTCGCTCTGTCTCTTGTCTGTCTGTCTGTCTGTCTGTCTGTCTGTCTGTCAGTCTCTCTGTCTGTCTGTCTGTCTGTCTCTCTCTCTGTCTCTCTCTGTCTCTCTCTATCTCTCTCTCTGCCCCCACCTTCTTCTCTCCACACTTCGGCCTATTATTTTTTCCCCATACACCCATCTGTCAGAAACATATTTTTACATTGAACACTTTTCTAGTTAGACAATTCGCTATTGTTTGAGTGTTTTTTTGAATCTTGTTTTATAACAAAGTTACTGCCCCTGAATTCAGACAGGAGGCGGAATCGAATGGTTAACCTCGGCGGCCAATCATTGTTTCGTTAGTTCGAACCCATAAGGGAATTACAGGACAATTTACCTGGCCGACTTCAGAGGAAGGAACTGCTTTGAGTCTCTCCAAGAGATCTACTCCTGGCGCACTTTCAGCAGGGACGGGAGAGCAATCTCGGAATTAACGCTAGCTACTCAACTCTTTGTATCCTGTCTAGAGTAGAGTACATTTTCGTTACGATGGAGGAAATGATACTAGGAGTGTGTGTGGGTAATTTTTTTTTTTTTGGGGGGGGGGGGGGGATTAGTAACATATTTCCCTCCTAATTTGCGGACTAAGAGAGAAACTTTCCACGGATTTGTTTGAGGTCTGCTAGGTGTCCGAGCAGTCACTAGGATAAAGGTTATGACTATGCGGATGGAAAAACCTTGAAAAGACCACAACAACTTTTAAGCTGGAGTTATTAAAACACTGACTTACATTGAAGAAAACACAAATTGTTTCAAGAACGAACAGAAAAAAAGTAGTTTCTGGATCTCTCTTCTTGTTTAACGTCTTCTGAATCCCACTGAGGTATCGTGGAGACGGGTCCCAAGACTGAAGTTTGACAATGCTTACGTGCTACGAACCAAACATTGATTAGGGATACAAAGGCCCATCCCAATACACTAACACTCATCCAACCAGTGGGGAACAAAGGCTTCCTACCAACCGATCTACACCCAAATCACCCCAAACCAACACTACCACCTTTGACACTCTCTCAACAGAAAGTATCTTGCTCAGTTTTAGTAGACGCCGTTTCTGCGATAGCTTGTTTAGAAACAAAATAATACAGATGATCAAAAAAGTAAATCTTCTAAAATTGTAGTTATTATTATTATTATTATTATTATTATTATTATTATTATTATTATTATTATTATTATTATTATTATTATTATTATTATTTTTTAACTCACAGGGTTGAGTCGCGGTCGCCTCATGTTTTCCGCTGCTGCGGCCCCGCCCCGTGCTGCGTGACGTCACGGGATGTCGTCGTCCTCCCAGGGCGGGGCGGTGGGGAGCATGTTGTGCATGGACAGGTCCGTGAGGAACACCTGGCTCTCGTCGTCTGCCGAGAAGAACGGGAACGGGAAGTCTCCGTCGTCTGCCGAGCTGAGCAGCGGGTGGCACGTGACCTTGTGTTGCTGCTCCTTCAAGGCCACGGTTCCGATGAGGATGTCCACAGGCAGCTTCACCTTCCGGGCCAGCCCGCACGGCTTGATACACAGCTGGGGATACACAGAAACAGATACACGGCTTGATACACAGCTGGGGATACACAGAAACAGATACACGGCTTGATACACAGCTGGGGATACACAGAAACACAGATACACGGCTTGATACACAGCTGGGGATACACAGAAACAGATACACGGCTTGATACACAGCTGGGGATACACAGAAACAGATACACGGCTTGATACACAGCTGGGGATACACAGAAACACAGATACACGGCTTGATACACAGCTGGGGATACACAATACAGATACACGGCTTGATACACAGCTGGTGATACACATAAAAACAGAAACATGGCTTGATAAACAGCTGGTGATACACATAAAAACAGATATACGGCTTGATACACAGCTGGGGATACACAGAAACACAGATATACGGCTTGATACACAGCTGGGGATACACATAAAAACAGAAACATGGCTTGATAAACAGCTGGTGATACAAAGTACAGAAACAGATACACGGCTTGATACACAGCTGGGGATACACAGAAACACAGATACACGGCTTGATACACAGCTGGGGATACACAGAAACACAGATATACGGCTATACAGAGCTGGGGATACACAGAATTACAGTTACACGGAACCAACAACAACAACAACAAAACAACAACAACAACAACAACAACAACAACAACAACAACAACAACAACAACAAAAACAAACAAACAACAAAACAAAAAAACAACAAAGAACAAATAAACAAGTATTTCGAAATGTCCAATCAATGATTTCCATATAATCAAAGATACAATTACGTAATAGGAAATAAAATGTGTGTGAATAGAAAACTTTGCCCGTTTCCCCTCCCTCTTTCTATCTTCCATCTCTTCCTTTACCTCTTTTCCTTCATCTCCCATCAGCCCCCTCTACCCCTTCCACTTCTTCACTGCATCTCTTTTCCTCCATCTTTCTACCGCCTGAGCAGCTCGCGGTTCCAGGTCTGCTTGCCCCGGGGGGCGATCCGGCCCTTGTGGACGGAGACCAGGGTCGTCGACTCGGAGAACCGGCCTCGGTACGAGTAGTAGGTCACGTTCTGGGGGATGGAGGGGGGTAGGGGGGCAGGGCAAGAACAGTTTTAAATTAGTCACACGCACAGGTATCTGGGATAGGTGGGGAATATAATTAGTAGGTCACATTCTGGTGGATGGAGGGGGAAGCACAGTTTTAAATTGGTCACATGCACAGGTATCTGGGATAGGTGGGAATATGTTAGTAGGTCACATTCTGGGGGATGGAGGGAAGCGAAGTTTTAAATTGGTCACATGCACAGGTATCTGGGATAGGTGGGAATATGTTAGTAGGTCACGTTCTGAGGGATGGAGGGGAAGCACAGTTTTAAATTGGTCACATGCACAGGTATCTGGGACAGGTGGGAATATAATTAGTAGATCACGTTCTGGGGGATTAAATTGGTCACATGCACAGGTATCTGGGACAGGTGGGAGTATAATTAGTAGGTCACGTTCTGAGGGCAGGGGAAGCACAGTTTTAAATTGGTCACATGCGCAAGTATCTGAGATAGGTGGGTTGGGGAAGCACAGTTTTAAATTGGTCACATGCACAGGTATCTGGAATAGGTGTTAATATAATTAGAAAGTCACGTTTAGGGGCTTAGGGAGGTTCCATTGGTCACAATCATGTAGGAAAGGCGGGGGATAGAAGTTCACGGTTTTGGAGAGAAGGAGGTCACAGGCATGTGGGGGAGGGGTCTCAAGTATATAGGGTATGGCAAGAAAGTAGGTCAAGTTCTGAGGCAGGGAAATGTGACAGCTTTAGTTGGTTAGTATGTAGGATAGGCAGGGGATAGATGGTCACACCCTCGTGAGGCCCAGGTCAGATTTGTGTTTCGTCACAATTATGTATCATGGATGGTCGCGTTCTGAGGAGGGAGTTTCAGTTTCTCAATTAGTCACAAGTATGTGGGACAAAACAGGAGGATGAGTTTCGGGTGAAGAGTTTCAGGAAAACATTAGAGTTCTACACGTACTTGGATCAATCGAATTCTAGTGCGTCACGTTCTGAGAGGCCAACAAGGGAAAGTGAAACACACTAGTGACTGACAAATACGTTAAAAAAGACGAGGAAAAGTAGGCCTCCTTTTGCAATGAAAATAGGTAAAAGAAGCCCACAAGCGAGTCATTGGTAATATAGTACAGGCATGATGTAAAGAAAGCTTGTGGAAACAAACAATCAGGGAACCTAACAAACAGAACTGTGTGTGAAATGCGAAGATACTATGGTGAGCAAAGGCTCTCTTCCACACATCAATGTTTCAAGTGTGACAAAATGGTCAACGCCAGTTGTAATTGTGATGGGAATATAAACCACAAGCACCAAACAAAGTAACTTCATTGTTCTAGACAATTTACCCAATCATGTACACATCCTGGTGCTCTTAAAACATCTTTTACAAATAAAATACTAAAGAAACCCCGCCAAAAAAACAACAACAAAACAATAACAAACCACCACCACCACCAACTACAACAACAACAACAACAACGACAACAAAAACAGCAAAACAAAAACAACAAAGAACAAACAAACAAGTATTTCGAAATGTCCAAATCAATTATTACGATAATCAAAGATGAAATCATGCAATGGGAAATATAAATGTGTGTGAATAGAAAACTTTGCTCGT
Source organism: Elysia chlorotica (assembly GCA_003991915.1). Lineage (NCBI taxonomy): Eukaryota > Metazoa > Mollusca > Gastropoda > Plakobranchidae > Elysia > Elysia chlorotica. Next base: position 270,526 of record RQTK01000220.1, on the reverse strand, counting down.
ATCCCTCTCCCTCTTTCTATCTTCCCTCTCTTTCTGTATCTCTTTTCCTCTACCCCCTCCCCCTCTTTTCCTCCATCTTTCTACCGCTTCCTATCCCTCCATCTCTCTTCCTCCAAAGCTATATTCACCCTCCACTCTCTCCTGCCTCCCAGCCTCTCTCACAGCTCTCCGCCCCACACTATACTGAGAATCATTACCGATCGAGGGAGGTCAGCTGAGATTGTCAATACTAAGTCTCTACTCTTGATAAAAAAACTAAAAACAAATCAAACAACAAAACAATAGAAAAAACAATATAAAAAACAAACCGAGCAATTCGCCAAAGTTAACGACACAGGCTAGCCAGTAATTACCTACGTTACGAGGTAACCACCGACGACGTTACAATCATGGTAATCACCGTTAATAGACACAGGTTAAGGCAGGTACATTGTCTCATCACAAGGGTGAGCCAGTGCACGAGGGTTGATCCCCCCCCCCCTCACACACACACACACCTCACCCCTTCATTGTGTTGATTTATCGGCGGTACGACTCCTCCCCACCCCATTCCCTCTCCTCTACTACTGCTTCCCTCTTGAGTCTGAGGTGAGTCTCCCCTATATATAATTATATATCTATGGGCGATATGCCGCCTCTACTCACTCTCCTCTTCATTTGTCTTTGCCATTCATTCCCCCTCACCAAAGTGGCGCCGGGATTGTGTCGAGTGGTCAGAAAGGGTCGGGTGGTTTAGTCTGACAAACAGAGGGTTCGAGGTTCGAGGTTCCACTCTCTCCCGGCTTCGTATAGGGTTATGTTGGGAGAGGTAAGGCACGGACTAACAGATTAGCGGGAATGCGTGTGTAGTCTGAGTCATGAGGTGAGTCACGGGTAATCGGTTTAGTGGTTATTGTGGCTTTGGAGAAGTGTGAGAAATACGGGTTTGTGCACTCCGCGACCCCAGAGAGCTAATGGAAGTTTTCCCAAGTCTCTTCGTTGCTTTGGCTAAAGTTTACTTCAGGTATGGGGGTAGAGATAAATATGAAGATATATATATATATATATATATATATATATATATATATATATATATATATATATATATATATATATATATATATATATATATATATATATATATATATATATATATATATATATATATATATATATATATATATATATATATATATATATATATATATATATATATATATATATATATATATATATATATATATATATATATATATATATATATATATATATATATATATATATATATATATATATATATATATATATATATATATATATATATATATATATATATATATATATATATATATATATATATATATATATATATATATATATATATATATATATATATATATATATATATATATATATATATATATATATATATATATATATATATATATATATATATATATATATATATATATATATATATATATATATATATATATATATATATATATATATATATATATATATATATATATATATATATATATATATATATATATATATATATATATATATATATATATATATATATATATATATATATATATATATATATATATATATATATATATATATATATATATATATATATATATATATATATATATATATATATATATATATATATATATATATATATATATATATATATATATATATATATATATATATATATATATATATATATATATATATATATAGAGAGAGAGAGAGAGAGAGAGAGAGAGAGAGAGAGAGAGAGAGAGAGAGAGAGAGAGAGAGAGAGAGAGAGAGAGAGAGAGAGAGAGAGAGAGAGAATTAAAATGAGAAAAGCGTATTTCATTAATGCTCTGGATGAAAAAACCGACAGTTGTGTACTGTTTCCGCTGCTGCAATGACTCACGAGTCCAAAGGCCAAAAGAGATTCCCTCCCCCTGGATCTTTTTAGGATTAAATCTTTGAAATATGGACGATATAGATAGAGATAGAGACTGAGCCTTTTACAAAAGGATTGTAGAGAAAGACATTTTCGTTGTTGTAACCCAAACCAGCATTTTAACAATTATAACATAAAAACAACAGATTAAAACTTGAAGGTTGGAAGTAGAATCACTCTGAGAAACATCCTGAGAAGACTTAACGGTTCTGACACAACACTACTGAATCACGCCAACTGGAGACCAGGGCTGGAAGTTGAGGACTGGTATTGGAACCCACCTGTATGAGCGAGACCTGCGTGGACGCTATCCTCCGGCTACTCAGGTTCTTGATTTCTGCGTAGACAGGGATGGCCTCCTTGATGGTGTAGCCCTTGCGGTCAAGCCGGAGCATGGCGGTCACCGTGCCGGCCACACAGCACCAGGAGCCCACCGCCTCGAACGTGTCATTCTCTACAGGGAGCTGTGGACAGGAGAAGGAGAGGTGTCATTCTCTACAGGGAGCTGTGGACAGGAGAAGGAGATGTGTCATTCTCTACAGGGAGCTGTGGACAGGAGAAGGAGATGTGTCATTCTCTACAGGGAGCTGTGGACAGGAGAAGGAGATGTGTCATTCTCTACAGGGAGCTGTGGACAGGAGAAGGAGATGTGTCATTCTCTACAGGGAGCTGTGGACAGGAGAAGGAGAGGTGTCATTCTCTACAGGGAGCTGTGGACAGGAGAAGGAGAGGTGTCATTCTCTACAGGGAGCTGTGGACAGGAGAAGGAGATGTGTCATTCTCTACAGGGAGCTGTGGACAGGAGAAGGAGAGGTGTCATTTTCTACAGGGAGCTGTGGACAGGAGAAGGAGATGTGTCATTTTCTACTCTAGATAACCGTGGATACAATGAAGAATAAAGTGGTTGCATTATGCACAGATAATTCAAACTTGTATAGTGAAATAGAATAAAGCAACCTACAAAATCCGCATAGCTTGATTTTTTTCAATAGATAATTATGAAACTTGCAAAGATACTAAGATACTAAGATGCGGAGTGATGAAAGGATCTGCTACAGTTCTATGAATTCACTTCTTGTGACAGCAACACCCCAACATCACCACTCACTTCGACCCACATGCTGGATCAGCCATTGCACTCACACTAGAAGTCCCCCTTCTTGTAGAACCGAAGGATTCCCACGGCAAAAGTTCCCATGTCTCCCCAAACCACCGCAGTACACTGACTTAGAAACAGGAGTCCACGTCTGTGACCTCGTTAAATGTGACACTTTGTGCGCGGGATTGTAATATGTAACCAGAATTATTGGCGTGCTCACTGCTCAGCGAATGATTCTTAGACCCAAACCTAATGAGGTTTCCACATTCATTCACTGAGGGATTTGTTATATAACACAGTGAATGGGTTAGGAGAGTACAACTAGAGTGTGAATAGTCTTTGGTAAAACTATGCCTTTTGTTGATTTTATTTAAAAACTTTTGTCCGCGTCATGAAAGTTGTATGTACTGCGACAGATGGGGAGTTTTAATCCTTCTTCTTCTGATGACCGGGGTCTTAATTAAATAAAATGTATGTCTGTTTGTGGAGGAAATAGGTGGATATATAGATAGACAGGTAAATAGACTGATTGTGAGAAAGAGACAGAACGAATATATAGAAATGTATTTATACAAAGATAGATGTATAGATAAATAATTAGATAGAAAGGGAGAGACAGAGAACAGTGAAGGGAGAGAAAGAAAGAGAGATAGAGAGAGAGAGAACTGTAAAGAAAGAGAGAGGGAGAGGGAGACAAAATTCAATCAATTTCACCAGATGCAATTTATGCCCTGCACATTGAGGAGTTTTAAGCTCTCTTCTCGCATCGACCGCAGATCTCCAGGGATCAAAAAATTCAAACAGAAAACAGAAACACATGATGCAGACGGGTGCGGTTCCGGGGAATTTCCGTTTTTCTTTTTTGACGAAGCGAATGTTTCTAGTTTATTGTTCACTTATAAAATTCACGTCCCTAACTACCCAGAGTTTCCATCCAGTAAAGTCTCTTTTTGAATGGCCTGAACAGGCACGAGATTTGATAGTTCCAATATGTAAAAAACGATAGCATGCGGTTTTAATGAAAATACAGCAAACAATTGAAAAAAAATTTTTTTTAATCTAGAAAATATGTGTACATTGATTGAAAAAATTTATTATAACTCATTTTTTTTTAATTTTGATTTATTTATATTTCTCATTGCATTTCTGTATATATGCACGTATCTGGTTTATCAGTTTATTTTGATTCGGCTTTCTTTGCTTTTTCTGACTTTGCATCTGATATTTTTACTGAATATCTCATTGTCTATTTACATGTAAATTATATACAATTTTGTGAAACACATTTTTTAAAGTTAATTTTTAAAACATAAAGTGCCTTTTTGTGATGTCTAATACAACACCACATTCCTAATGTCCCTACAAGGAAACTAAGCTCTTTCCTATAACAGAGAACTCGATATACAGCAGTGAAGAGGTTGCGCTCGCCTACACAAAACCTTTGCTCTGTACACAAGTATGGCTGGACGGTTTGGCACCTTGACTATCTTTCCGACCAAACCGATATCGCAAGCTGAGCCTAGCGCTGAGTGAACGACACATGCAGCCATCGTCAGGTCTTACAGATCCTGGCAAAGACTCCACGGATTCACCGCGAGAAGCACCGACCTGTTGATAGGGTGAGCAAACTGAACCGTAACTCAATAGCAAGTCAAGAAAGAGTTTATAGGTTTATAGGTAATTGTTTCAATTTGTTGAAAGATCGAGTGCAGACTAGTTTTCAGGTGTTTTATTTTTGTTTTGGGGGGTGGGGGTGGGGGCTGCAAGGTAGCTTAGTAGCTCGGGTTCACGGGCTCTAATCACGATTCCTGGGTTCAAATGCCGATGTGGTTGTCTCGTCCCCTACTGGTTGGTTCACTGTCATAACAATATTGATCGCAATACAGAAGTCCTGGAATCCCGGCTCTGTTTCTCTGTCGCGGCACGTTTAGTTACAGGCGTATGTCTTAGGAGCCGCCCAGGAGAAAGCCTGCTCACTGACGACCAACGCTCATAAACCAACCCACTAAATAAGCAAGAAACCTGGTCACTCACAAAGTATTTCTGTCGACAGATACAATTTTTGAGTCGCCATCGGGTAAAAGTAACGTTATAATTGGAGTAATAACGCCAAGGTTCATTTTACGTGAAGAGGTGCGAGTAAGGCCAGTCGGTAAAGCTCTGGACTAAAAAACAAAAGGTATGAGGTTCGAATCACAGCCAGTATCATTAAACAATGATGATATAACATAAAACTAAACTTTCAATCTTTGTTTTATAAAAGGCATAACGTTTACAGAATACCATCATCCCTTTAGTCAGTTGTTGGTGTTCGACGTTACTAAAAACTTGCGAGGAGACTATTGTTGTGATGCCTGATATCCTCAAACCGACAGTTCTGTCTTAGTGTGATCCAGTCCTTGGAATCCAGGACTCGTGAGATACAGCCTATCGCCTCTGATCTGTTCGTCTCCCGAACGACTACCAGGCTCCGAGATTGCACCATACAGCTCAAGTTTCATTTCGGCCAGAAATCTCGGACTGTCAATAAGGTGTTGGATTTCTCTCTGTCGCTAAGAAGATTTGCGTGTTTTTTTCATCCAAATCTTGCCATAATCTTATATTTTATTGTTTTCATTTTTCCATCGAGATTTAAAAAAATTTTTCCGTTTTAAATTTCCGTCAAAGATCTCTTTTATACCATCTTTGGCAAAACATGTTTTAGCAGTACTGCTAAATAACAACACGAATGTACTTTTGCTAGAGTAAAAGTCATTTTATGACAAATTATAACAGAAAAATTGAATTAAGCTTTAAACAAAAGCAAAAATTCACTAATTATGTTTTAATAGTTCCAATTCTTGGGCAAAAAGATAAAAAAAACAAAAGTCAGCACAACCTTCACCGCTCCACGCCCCGCCGACAAAACATACTTTCAGAGCATGGGTTAGGTAATCAATACGTTCTTTTGGTAGTTGTATGCATATACCCAGTCCGTCGTTAAAGGCAATCCTAGAAAATGTATTTGAATGACAGGAGCTTTAAAATCCTGCAGTATTAGACACAAACTAAACTCTACGCACGCTCAGGCTTAAGGGAGACCATGAGCCACTAGAGCGCAAGAGGGTTCTAATGTGACTAGATAAGATCAATAGATAGATTGATAGATAGATGCAGATATAGAAATAGATGGAAAGATAATTAGGGACAGAAAGAGAGAGAGAGAGATAGAGAAAGAGAGAGAGAGATAGAGAGAGAGTTTGGGACCCAAGGAGGAGCAACTTATTAAAGCTTTCTTGAATGAACCACCATTTTGTGTTCGAGAGGGAATGTAATTTCAGCAAGAGTCATGTCACCTAGTTACAACACACACGCCATGCCTTGAGCTCTCATTAGCTTAGTAAGTAATGACACCAGTAGTGAGTAGTAGCCTACTGAATGGTGCAAAATTATCTAAATAATGAAGGCATAATTATGACCTGGACTCGTGTCTCCAAACTGATTGAAATCCCTGTAGGTAGCCTAATTAGCATAGTGTGGAGAATGGGTGTAGCACGAAGCTAGAGCTGTACCTGTAATTAACTCTACAAGAGGTACATTGTGAAGACATAACCCTCACCGATGCGTCCGGCTCTGTGTTCAGGTCCAGCGCACCAATCACCGCGAACTTGCTCGTCCGCTCCGTGTGCGGCCCTGATTGGCTGAACACGCCTTGCGAGTAGACGGACATGCGCACATAGTAGCGCAGGCGGCCATGTTTGCCCTTGAACGATGACGGCAGTTTCTGCGGCAAAGTGAACTCGAAGGGGAAGTAATGCGAGCCCGAGTGGAGAATGCCCTCCTCGTCGATCTGCTTCTCCCCTGGATTAAGAAAAGGTTTTAACAATAATATCAAACAAGACATGAAGTACAAAAAATTAATAAGAAACTATCTTCAAACCACCAAAGAGTTCACAATGATGTTACAGCGAAGTTCTAACATTCTTGTCGCGAGACAAAAATTTGTGCATACTTCAACCGGAAAGTATATTTATATTTTCAATCGAGGCAGGAAGATCTAGAACCAGTCCGTACCTTTGGTCGACAGCACGACCATCGGGACGTTTAAATCATTACTTTCTAATGCATAAAACACAACAACACTACACAATATTCATAAAAATATAATCAAGATTTATACCAATATAGCAACAACTTAAAAACATTTTCATGAACTTGGAAGTGATGCGAGTAGAAGATGCTCCACAGTCATTTCGGAGAGAAAAAAACGTGCAGCGCGAAGCTCTGACTCAGTCATCTAGCAAATAGATCTAGTCTCTACTTTAGGTCGCGCATTTATGACTCAGTCATCTAGCAAATAGATCTAGTCTCTACTTTAGGTCGCGCGTTTATGACTCAGTCATCTAGCAAATAGATCTAGTCTCTACTTTAGGTCGCGCATTTATGACTCAGTCATCTAGCAAATAGATCTAGTCTCTACTTTAGGTCGCGCATTTATGACTCAGTCATCTAGCAAATAGATCTAGTCTCTACTTTAGGTCGCGCATTTATGACTCAGTCATCTAGCAAATAGATCTAGTCTCTACTTTAGATCGTGCATTTATGACTCAGTCATCTAGGAAATAGATCTAGCCTCTACTTTAGGTCGCGCGTTTACAGTGCATTGCTCTAGGTTTGGACGCCTCCCCTACCTTTGATGGGCAGCACGGACGTGTGGTTGAAGATCTCCTCGTCCGAGTTCTGGACATCACTGGAGGTCATCCACTCTACCTTGGCCTCGCCCACCGCCTCCAGGCATATACCTGTGGGTGGAGGGATGAGTGAGCACACTGCATTAAATTCAATTGGACTTTTATTTAGTTAATGTGTCGACACATGTCATATAATAATCGAAAATAAATTGTTGGTCCGTGCTTCGGACATAAACAGTAGTACATGAAATCTCATCGGAAACAAATAGTTAGGCATCCCAAAGACAGAGAAAGAGACAGGCGGACATACAGATCGACAGAGACATGCATATTAAAAAGAGACAATCAGAGAGAATACACATGGCATACCAACACCGCCTCCAGATATAATTATCTGTGTCTGGCTGGCTGGCTGGGTGTGGACATTGCTATTGAGGCATTACATGGACAGATAGACAAACAGACAGAGTGAAAATTGCCTCCCCTCACAGATGTCTAACTACACATCGATGCCTCTCCTACACTTTTGTATGCACAGAGTTGGTGTGCTCAGTTTGAGGACAAAAAAAAAACACAATGAGAAAGACACAACTAATTTTTCACTCCATGTGCACCTTTACAAATAATTAACATTGGAGATTGCTTTCTACTACAATGACGTTTGCAGAAATTAGATAAAGAACATCCAAAATAGGTGAAATGACATAAGAGAGTGAAAGAGATAGAGATAGATAGAGAGAGAGAGAGAGAGAGAGAGAGAGAGAGAGAGAGAGAGAGAGAGAGAGAGAGAGAAAGAAACAGTTAGACAGAGAGATAGAGAGACAAAGTGTTAGTGATGTAAACAAATAGGTGGAATGTACAATGTTCTAAACCAGGATACCACAGGACATTACAAACCCCCCTCCCTCTACCCCTAAGAGTGAGAGAGAGAGAGATTGAGAGAAAGTGAGAGAGATATATAGAGAGAGCAATAGAGAGAAAGAGAGAGTGTGAGAGATTTAATGAGGTCGGTTGACAAAGAGATAGCATAGAGACAAAGTGTTCGTGATGTAAACAAATTGGTGGAATGCACAATGTTCTAAACCAGGACATCATAGGACATCACAAACCTCCCCCCCCCCCCTTCCTCTACCCGTGCCCTGATGACATTCGTTTGATTATAAGCGATCAGCTTTTTGTGAGCGATGTCTGTATCCATCATGTGTCAGTGACGTCAGATTGTCACCGGCCCTATATGCCATCTGGCGTGCATCCGCATCGGTAGGCGCTGGTTACTCGTCCAATTTCACGTATTGTTTATCTTGATGGTCTTAAATCCAGACAGTGCAGATTTATCACAGTACTGCAGAGCTACGTGCGAGGTTGCTGACACAAGACATTAGACGGTATAACGGGCTGTTAGAGCCACAGGATGTCAGGGGTCGACTTCGGTGCGGTTTTCTTTACGTAAATCATTGTGATTTGTGATGAGAAATCGAGGAAGAATTTAATAGCACACTAATAAAAAACAACAACTTCCTCTACAATGGCAGATGAAAAGAGCGCATTGCCACAAAACTCGAAAATTTTCCACCGTGGCAAATCTCCTTCAGTCTGACGGCCACACGCCTGGGTGGTAAAGCTCTTGACTAGACAGCGGGGGGGAAACTAAACGGTCGTGAGGTAAAGCTCTTAACTGGCGCGTGAAAGGCCCTACAGGTCAGCTACATCTCCTGGCATGACGGGGAACATGGGGGTACCCGGGTACAGCTTGTCAGGGGCTTGTACTGCTCAGCCGGCTCAGTCCTACTTGAGGGGGGTAGAGGCAGAGTCAAGGAGTTGGAGAGAGATGGTGGAGAGGCAAAGACAGAGACAAGGAGTGAGATGAAGAGAGACAGAGAGAGAGAGAGGGAGAGAGAGAGAGAGAGACAGAGAGAGAGAGGGGGGGGGGAAGATGTACTCTCTCTGGACCCGCTGTCAAGTGCCTCTTGGACAGATTACAGCGCCGTCCCCAGGCGATGATTTCGGATTTTTCCGATGTCTCTGGAGTTGAGAGGCTGTCAGACGAAAGGACTTAACGTGACAGTCCAGATGTTGACGTGGACGGGAAATGCGGGAATAGCCGTTTATCTAGTGCTGTTTGTGGCTGCTGAAACCCCAAGACCCTTTATCTTGCTGCTTATGTTGTTTGTCGCTCCTAAGACCTGCTTTCTTGTTGGTTTTGTTGTTTATCTGTTTCGATACCCTGAGGCCCGCTATCTTGTTGGAAAAGTCTAAGACACTCATGGTTAAAGCTCATTAAGACAACAGATCAGGGAGCTCTTGCCCTCTTGGGCCTTGTGTACCAAGAATTTTTCTTTAGGAAGATAGTTGCATTAATATTCACTGTATTGTGGCAACGGTGAATAATTCTAGCCTGGCACAAACAATCCAACAACAAAAGTTAAGTAAGACACACAAATTGTATAAAAAAAGGGAAATGGAAACTAGAGAAACGCCGAAAAAATACAATTCCAATTCCAATGGAAGCAAGCAAAGATAACCAAAGTATAAGTAAAATATTCACAATAAAAAATTGTTAATATTGTTTAAGACTACACGATGTATGATCTGTTTAACACTACGCATCTCTTGGTCTACAGTCATTCCCTTCGACCTCCATTTGACATGAGTATGTTGTCTTTTCTACAAACTACTAGGCAACCAGGCCTACACCTACACGACCGACCACAGAGGTATCTTATGATCGCCGTGACGACATAAACACAGCTTTGTGCTTCTAAATACTCAAGAGCCCTCAGAATCGAGTCGGCCTGTTAGCTGTCAGGTTCCAGATAACCCACAAAGTTCCGGTATAAACAGACAATTGCAATTAGAGTCAAAGTGACTATATCCTCACATTATTTGGCACACATCATTTGCGACGGTTTAAAATACTTTCCTGTTATCATTGATCTGTCCTTCCCATGGTAAATTGAAAAGCAATAGATCACTGTTACCTTTTCAATATATCTATGTTGGCACGGTCAATGTGGTGACGGCCTGTACTTAGGGAGGTCTAGGTCTCCACAGACCTTCTCCACACACTATTGTCTCCAGTGTGTCTGGACAGTAATGTACATACTGTTAATCTATTGCACCGTTACTAGAGTTTCACATCAGTGCTCTTGGCCGCCTGTCGCGCTAGCCTTCTCCTTGTCACCACATGTAACTCTGATATCTGACCACACTGAAACGTCACTATTCAAGTTATATCGCGGACGGAGCCACAGAGCGGTTTACCCGGGACTTGGTCGATCACATTATACTGACATTAACCCAACCAGTAGGGTATAGGGATTGCGGAGGAGCTAAAGCGGGGATCGAACCCAGACCTCCTGCTTCAGCGTCATAAGTCAACGCTCTAACCACAGTGCTATGACGCTCCCCTCAGATCAACACTCCCGCGTCACAACAGTGCAGGTTCTTTTCGTTCGTCTTGTCCACTCCAGGCGTTGTTAGAATAATGGTGCTTGTAACTTGGACCTTGGACTAGATACACTTTACTGATAGAGAATAGGCTCGCACTTGAGTGTAACTCTATTGCGTTGTACTTACTACCCTAGGTCTAGAGTCGATGTGAGCTTCTTTATGTGATCAAACGGTCGCGCCTTGCCCTCTTCCCCACTTATCTTAGGGCGTTTTTTCCCCGCTTGCTCTAAATTGCCACCATTAATCTTTTTATACCTACCTGTCTCTACCCATCAATCCCCCATCCCCTATCTCTTTTATTGTCTTTCTACGATAATACTCTATTTAAGGTACTTTTCCCCCTTTGTTTTTCTTGCTTTTATTTCCTCTACACTTAATCCACTCTCAATATTCCTACTCATTCTAGACTTCCCAACAGAAACAACGATTTGTATTTCTTCCCATGTCATTTCTCCTCGCAGAACTATTTAGAAAAGATCGTCGTCATCAGACCCGATTGAGGGGACATTTACTTAGTGAACACCGCCGGATCACACACGAATATGCTATTTAAACTAATGCCATTTATTGGGAAACCAAGCATAATCGAGTGGGTTTGAAAAGACCAAAGACTGCTACAAAGATCTGATCACTTACTTTCGCTGCCTTTACGTACGTTTTCACCAATATAATAATGACTTTCATTACATTTTGCATACCATAATGGCGGTTGCACTTTCGTGAAGAAAAGAACAACATCTACAACAAAAAGATGTCTATACATAAATGTGCAACCATAAAACAACCCCAAGCCAAGAACCACGCGAACCTGCGCCACTGTATGGGGTTCATAACCACACGTTTGACTCTGTAGGTGTGCTCATATTTCTTCTTAATTTACTGCATAAACAGAACAGACGTAAGATTCGTTCACACCATGCTTGCTAGGTATGCTTCCATCCGGGTAATTATGACTTCCCACACACCCCAAGAGCCATAATTAAGATATCACTGGTATTAAACAAAACCGCTGACTGTTGAACAAGAAAAACTAGGTTGCTTCTATCTACCTCACACACACCCACACCAACACCAACACCTCAAATACTTTACGTAAGCCGCAACTATATGGTTTCATAACGAAATGTTTGCTAATTCGTACGCTATTTGGCAGTTCACAGTGTTATACCCTCCTAACTGATTAAACCCCATAATTAGACCACACCATAGGCTCTAACCCCCTCAACACCTCACCTCCCTCAGCCCCTCACCTCCTTCCTGATACACTACTGACCAGCCTCGCCTTGTTCTGGACCCCCGACACGGAACCGGAAACGTGCTTGACCAGTCCAGCATTGTACAGGTCTTGATTTTTCATTAGGTCTACTGTACCAGTGGCGGTCTGCTGTTCTAGTCAGATCACGGGTCACGTGGTCTATTGTCCGCAAAACGGTGTGGCACTGTCTGGCTCTCATTTGTCAGTATCGGCCAGTGTAAACAATGAGATAGATACGAGTAGATAGAAAGAGAGAGAGAGAGAGAGAGAGAGAGAGAGAGAGAGAGAGAGAGAGAGAGAGAGAGGGGGTAGGGAGGGATGCGTGTCAGCATAATGTGACTGACTGCGACAGGAGTCATACCCGCCATGTCTTTATGAGGCAGCACGCAAAATTGGCAGCTGTTGGCCATGGGACCATTATTTATCCTAATGTTGGACCTTAGGAAACAAGTCAACCGACCAAAGCCTCAGACAGGCAGATTCTAAGAGGTTCATTGGGAAACCTTACTACAAAGCGCCATTCAAAAGGGCTATGAGGAAAGTAGAATGGATAGAAGTAAAAGGAGAAATAGTCCGCACATCTAAGCTGAGAGAGAGAACTTCTCTCATAACTGTAACTTCTTGGGGGTTCCTCGGATCCTTTATGACGAAAGGTTCTGAGAATATCATCTGACAATGTTCAAATACTGCCACACAGAGACATATTAGCGATACCAGGACATCTGTCTAAATTACTTATAATATTTGTAGCACACCGTCGCGTGTCCAACCAGTAAGCAAGAATGCAGCTTCATCGAAGATCGAACCCGCGACCTCCAGAACAGATGCTGCGCACCCTACATACTGAGTTTTCTCGCCACTAATGAGTTGATTAAAAATACCCAGAATAGTTTATATAGAGAGAGCTAGGAGAGATTTACTACTTAAGTCAGTCCAATCCCACGGCTTCACACCACAGTAGGAGACCACTCGACAAGGGAACCGTCTTGACGGATGGGCCCAGTTTCCTGGAACTGAGGCGGAACATTGAGCTGTATACCGCCAGGCCCATCACGTGACACGGACGGCAGGTTCTGATTGGCTGCCACAACACTAAAAAACCGAGACAAACCAGGCTTCGCGATCCACGCGCCAAACATGGATGGCATAAATTCGCTTCTTAGACACAGGCTTTTCTCATCGTTCGTTTGCTCCTATAGCTCCAGTAAAGAGCTGTACTTGGACGCAAGTGCAGATTATCTTACATATCGTCTTCGCATTCGCTAGGAATCCAGTTATCGCAAGGTCTCCAATGTCGTGGTCAGAGGGCAGAACAAATCGAGGCCATAAGTCTTGCTGGATCGGTGCTTTGGGCACTGTCACATAGGCCGATGCGTTTTGTTAAAGTGGGCAGACACATTGTTGATTCGAGGTGCTCAATAAGTCAGTCGCTAGTGTTTTGGACTGGCCGACTTGGGCTCCGAATTTCGAATATAACTCAGTGTAAAATTCGTTAGGAAATCGTGCTACTTAAATCAACGGACGTATTCTAACCATGGAGGCAAGAGAATGGGCACGGTGGAAAAGCATAGAGAGTGAGGGGATAGAGCTGAGTGATAGAAATGTAGATAGAGGGATAGAGAAAAAGAGAGAAAGACAAAGAGGGCAAGAAGGAGAGTGAGAGGCAAAAGAGTGAGTGAGAGAGACAGAGAAAGGCAGAGACAGAAGCAGACGACACACAGACAGAGACACATAGACAGAGAAAGAGGAAAACAGATCCTGAGACAGCAAAGAAACAGTCAAACACTAACAACTGTAGCACATGGAGAAGGAAAACCAGAACACCTACCAGTGCTACAATGGTGCAGTCATGTCTTACTGGCCAGAAGATGGGTGTGGACAGTCAGACACCGAGGGGAAACTAACCCAAGGCTGCCTGGTCTGGGGGGTCCTATTGACTGCCGTCACCTTAACCCAAATCTGGATCTAGACTGTGAGCTCCCACAGGCAGACGGGGCGGGGTCAGACCAGGGGACACCTCGCCAGTCAGAGATTACAGTGGGCTCGGTCTGCAATCGCCGATGATCGGTGTTATATCTCTAACACCCATTTCCCTTGAATCTATCTCCCTCCTAGATCTCTCCTCTCGATCCTTCTTTCTTTTTCTTCTTTTTTTTCTCTTATCTCTCCCTCACTCACTTACACTCACGCACTCTATCTCTCTCGAATTTTGTTTTTAAAAACTTTTTCCAGACTTTTTTGCATAATGCGGCTATCCAAAGAAAACAATTTGAATTTGCATTCTTCTTCTTCTTCTTCTTCTTCTTCTTCTTCTTCTTCTTCTTCTTCTTCTTCTTCTTCTTCTTCTTCTTCTTCTTCTTCTTCTTCTTCTTCTTCTTCTTCTTCTTCTTCTTCTTCTTCTTCTTCTTCTTTTTCTGCTTCTTCTTTCTTCTCGGTATTTAAAAAGTTACAGTACATTTTTAAATTACTTTTCAAAGTCCAGCGCCCACTGGGAAGGAATCCTGATCTTTTCCAGCTGACAATAAACCATTAACAGTGGAGCCCAATATTGAACTTGATCTTAAAAAAGTAGGTCACCGGGATACAATCTTTGTTTCCTCTCAAAACTCATAGATGTGACCTTAGCTGTAAATGGTGAGGGGGGAAAGGGTGCACAACTGACACCGCATCGTTCTGTCAATTTGCCCCTCCCTAATAGTCCACAGACCCCAGTACATGCCAAGGGTATCCACACTGAGATGTGCAAAAAAGTGTTTTGTTAGATGAAAGCTGTAGCTATTAAGACGTTTGTTGAACCTCACGTAAAGTCAATTGACTTGCTAAATGAATCTTTTTTTAAAGCTTAAAATAGGTACCTAGAGTCTTCTTCTTTGTCTGCTTAAGTTGTAAGGAGTCAATGAGACAGAGAGATAGAGATAGCGAGAGAGGGAGAGAAAGACAGGCAGAGAGAGGAGAGAGATAGATAGATAGATAGATAGATAGAGAGAGAGAGAGAGAGAGAGAGAGAGAGAGAGAGGAGAGGGAGAGAGAGAATGGAGAGAAAGAGAGAGAGAGAGAGAGAGAGAGAGAGAGAGAGAGAGAGAGAGAGAGAGAGAGACAGAGAGAGAGAGAGAGAGAGAGAGAGAGAGAGAGAGAGAGAGAGAGAGAGAGAGAGAGAGAGAGAGAGAGAGAGAGAGAGAGAGAGAGAGAATAATGAGATTTTTATGAATCTCGGTTTGGCCACAGCATTTTCATAGTATTGTTGGCGCACTCGTGTCAAAGGAATAGCACCCTACACAAACACTACGGGCAGGTGGACAGCTGGTGAATAGAGATCTAGACAACTAGCCCGCACTGACCGAAAGGTGTTAGACAAAAACTCAAGACATGTCTCCAATTAAATAGTCCGCGCCCATATAACACATTGGGGACTTTTGGGGTTTAGTGAAGACACTTTTAAATTCAAGAAACAAAAAGACTGAAAAAAAATAAAACAACTAAAAATCGAATAGAAAGAATGACAAAAGCAGCCTAAAAGAGACAGAATATGAAACGTGAGACGCAAACTATATTTTGGAAAGTCAGGGCGTCAAAATCTATGTGCTTAACAATGAACGCTTGGACGCCTTTCATTGACATTGCGAAGGTAAACCTACACAAAAGGTCACTACATTCTGAAACCCTCACCTGTTTCGGTACAATAGAAACCATAGAGTAAAGTTTTTTTTTGCAGACAGAAAGCTCTCTCTCTCTCTCTCTCTCTCTCTCTCTCTCTCTCTCTCTCTCTCTCTCTCTCTCTCTCTCTCTCTCAATTGACCGTATGGCGAAGGGACTTAAAACAGGACGGCCAAGACTTGGGCAGTCACATTATACTGACACAGAAGAGAAAATACGCTGCGGGCAGAGCGGATCGAAACCCACCCTTCCGGGTAGAACGCGAACGCTCTACCCTGGAACCATCAGACCCCCCTGTATGCTATGAAACGAAACGAGATCTTGGCTCCAAATAATAGTAAAGCTGGCGTCTAAACCTTGTTCTGACGTAAATAATGGGTATGAACTGATATAAAAACTTTGTCGGCTTAAGTTTATTAACATTGGCGAAAGTGGAGATTGAGCGAGAGATGGAAAACGAAGGCAAAACAGAAAATTGTCTCAAACTGGGATACCAAAACCAGAGAGCAGTTTCGAGTGATAGGAAAACGAAAACATTAACACCATGGACGGCTGAAACATGGATAAATAGATGGAGAAAAAGAAAAAAAAAAACAAGAGCACGCCTGTTTCTATTCACTCGCGGCGGCGAATGGCACATGTGGTAGAGCGTTGTTGTACCCAGTCGAGAGGTACCTGGTTCGAGACCCAGGATTGGCCAAAACTTTATTAGATCTTCTTCCTTTACTGTTTGGATCAGTAGAACGTGACCGGCTGAGGCAGACGCCATGGTATCCCCATACTGTCTCTGTGTGGCAGCACTTGAAATTTTCGGACGTCAGTCTTGGGACCGTGCATATAATATCCTATTTAATGTTAACAGAACATGTTCTACAAGAATGCAGACAACTTCAGGAGACAAGAAACGAATATTGGCCAGAAGAACATACCATGGAAAGAAAACTATATGGACCCTTGGTTGAACTTCAAAAGACTGTGGACTATATTCTAGATTCGGGACTTTCTGTGTAGTCATTTTCAAGTGAACGAAGAAGAAGAAGAAGAAGAAGAAGAAGAAGAAGAAGAAGAAGAAGAAGAAGAAGAAGAAGAAGAAGAAGAAGAAGAAGAAGAAGAAGAAGAAGAAGAAGAAGAAGAAGAAGAAGAAGAAGAAGAAGAAGAAGAAGAAGAAGAAGAAGAAGAAGAAGAAGAATGTTGATGCTGGATGCTAAGCAACAAACAAACACAAGCACAAACACATCCTGTTTAATGTTGACGTTGGATGCTAAGCAACAAACACACAAGCAAACAATTACTGTACTCACTGGACACGTAGACGGGCTCCTTGACGAGCAGCCAGCCGTAGCCGTAGACCGTCTCCCCGGCCAGGTAGGTGGCCGACGGGTTGTTGAACACAATCTGGAACTTGTCAATCTTCTCCATGGGGCCGCCGCGCCCCGGGCCGCATCAGACGCTCTGTGGGGGAAACACAGGTGTGGACATGTTGTGAGGTCACGGGATTCTACCAGTTCCTGATTTATAATTATAGTTACTAATCTCAGGCAAAGAACAGACACACATAGAATAACGTGAGAGATAAAAGTGCTTGAAGTTATTTTTGATAAGTTTCACGTCCCATGAGTTTCGTGAAGAATAATTTTAAACAAAGGCAGGCAACAGTTGAGACTCGAACCTCTGACCTTCTACTCCTTAGTCCAGAGAACTACAGTCTGTGCTTCGAGGTCTTTTCTTCTTGTCTCAGCTCTTAACTCACCCTGGCAAAATGTATCTTTAACATCTTC
The DNA here is from genome assembly GCA_003991915.1 of Elysia chlorotica. Taxonomy (NCBI): domain Eukaryota; kingdom Metazoa; phylum Mollusca; class Gastropoda; family Plakobranchidae; genus Elysia; species Elysia chlorotica. Next base: position 252,669 of record RQTK01000220.1, on the reverse strand, counting down.
TCCTTCTCTTTCTTTACCTCCGCCCTCCCCCTTTCATCTTCACCACCCACCCTCTCTCCCTCCCTCTCTCTCTCTCTCTCTCTCTCTCTCTCTCTCTCTCTCTCTCTCTCTCACTCTCTTTCTCTCATCACTATCTATCGAGCTTTCTACTCCTTTGCCCACTAGTTGATAGTGTAGACATAAACCACGCTCCTCTGCGCCTTTCTATCAAAACTAATTGAAAAGTTTAATATAGCAACATGGACAAATTGCCACCGCATTCCATCAACACGGACAGCTTTATCGAACAAATATTAAAACTGTTAAAACAACAACAACAACAACAACAACAACAACAACAACAACAACAACAACAACAACAACCCACCACAATTCCATAGGAAAAATTAAAACAAATTTGCTTATAAAGACAGCTTTAAGACTGCAATCGAAGCAACTAGCAAAGGATTTTCTGATTTATAAATTAGAAATTTGCTAAACAGAACGCGGTGAGGTATTGTGTGATAGATCTTTCAAAAATTAGATACAGAATCGATTAGCAGATTATGGGTTTCCTTGGCCACTAGTAGTTTCACTAGGATCAATTAAAGCAAGGCTATCATTTAAACATTATGGAACCTAATTCTAACCATCAACTCAAACAATGGAAAAAAAACACGAGAACTGAGGCGGAGTGACAATGCGCCCGTTCGCACCACTGAAGAGAAAAGAAGAGTAAATCTTCGCACTTCGGGAAAACCCCCTGTATTTTGGCATTAGGAGAAGAAGAAATGTGTGAAAGATTGAAAGTCAAGTTGTGAATCTGATCCATCGGACCAGAACCAGACTGTTGCTGGTGGCTGGGCTGGGGCTGTGGCTGGACTGGGGGATCTTAATGAAACCCCGTATTTATTTGAGCAGTAAGAGAAAGGCTAAAAACATACAAGAGGGTTTCTAAAATCTAGATCTAGCTTCTAAGCTATGAAACATCCCTATGGAAGCCACAGCTCCACCCCAGCTACCAGCGGCAGTTCTGTTTGTGGCCTTATTTTTCTAGTGACTTTTGCGGAGAAAGAACCCCCGCCTTTCTTTCTCAGCCCGCCTGTCTGTCTGTCTGTCTGTCTGTCTGTCTGTCTGTCTGTCTGTCTGTCTGTCTGTCTGTCTGTCTGTCTGTCTGTCTGTCTGTCTGTCTGTCTGTCTGTCTGTCTGTCTGTCTGTCTGTCTCTCTCTCTCTCTCTCTCTCTCTGTCTGTCTCTCTCTCTTTCTCTCTCCCTCTTTGGGTTGAACGTCTCCTTTCTAGATTTCACCCTTTGGTTGTTGTTATTTATATTTGTTTCAGAATACCAAGGCGGCATGAGGGGTGGCAACTCGTACATGATTTGTAATATTTAGGATTTAAACCGGAGACCGAGATAGTACAATCAGAGGCGCTGTGTGCTCGACTCTCCAACCTGCCAGTATGAAGAATTGTGAGTTTCACCAAGACGACACTTCGTTAGAAAACATGCGCACTGCTTTAGGTTTTAGTCTGTTCACTGAGCAAAAGGAGACATTGGTGCTTCACGGTTTGACCTATTCAAGTTTTCAAGAAGAGAACATGAAGTGCGCAAATTGAAACAATTTTACATGTACCACTGGATCATACTATAGCGGTTATTCTTTTTGAACATCTGTCGTCTTTTCTAACGACGTGGACACACTATTTGCGAAATATTATGACCCCTTTCAACAGACAGCTGAATCAATTTTAATCTTAATCTTCTCTGCTGGTTGGATTAGTGAGCATCAACCCCAGCATCGATCCTCAACATCTGGCTCCTCGCGACAGCCAGGGGTGGGGGGATATTGACAGAGAGACAGCGAGAGAGAGAGAGAGAGAGAGAGAGAGAGAGAGAGAGAGAGAGAGAGAGAGAGAGAGAGAGAGAGAGAGAGAGAGAGAGAGAGATACGATACACAGGGAGAAGAGGAGAAGGAGAGAGACATGTACGAGGAGTCAAAGCTAGAAACGTTGGTGTATAGAAAAGGAGACAGATGGAGGAGGGGGGTGGGGGTGGGAAGAAATACAGAGATCGAAACAGAGAAGGACATAGAATTAGAGAGGGTGGATAATTATTGAACTTAGACCTGGTCCTCTCAATGACACCATTATTATGTCCTATTCCCACTCAACTTGGAATATCCTCCTACAAATCTACATAACCCCCGGGCTCACACACCACGTTCCTACTGAGTGTGGTGTCAGAAGCGAACATGTACGAACCCTCCCCCCCCCCCCACACACACACACACTCCTTCCCCTTCTCCCGCTGTCACATAACCTGGACAGTGCGAGAATCTCCAGAGAATGCGGCGACAGGCGACGCCATATTGTTTGTGCGGAACTTCAAGCCTGGATTGGTATTAATCGATTTTCACTAAACGCTTCAAGAGAAATCGTTTCTTCTTTTCAAGTGTTTGCGTGATAGATCTTAGAAACGATCTATTTGTTTTCATCTATTTTCCCGTCTGACGATTTTCTCATCTCTTCTACAGTTTCATTTTTCAGATTCTACATCTCGCGGTTGTCTGAGAATATTTTCTACCCTGCTTTATTAATCCTCTCTTCCCTTCCTGATTTCTTCTCATACTTGATTATCGTTGTTGTTTTCCTTGTTCTTCATGTTCATGCTCTTGTTCTTTTAGTACTAATTGTAGTTTAATGTGTAATCGTTATTGTAGTTAAAGGTTGCTGTTGTTTTACATATTTTTCTTGTTGTTGTTGATGTTGTTGTTGTTGTTGTTGTTGTTGTTGTTGTTGTTGATGATGATGTGTTTCTTCTTATTCTTCTTCCTTGTCATCATCATCATCATCATCATCATCATCATCATCATCATCATCATCATCATCATCATCATCATCATCATCATCATCATCATCATCATCATCATCATCATCATCATCATCATCATCATCATCATCATCATCATCATCATCATCATCATCATCATCATCATCTAAACTTGTTATTTATATTTACAAATATTTAGTTGTTGTTGCTGCAGATGATGATGTTGTTTTTCTTCTTCATCATCATCATCATCATCATCATCATCATCATCATCATCATCATCATCATCATCATCATCATCATCATCATCATCATCATCATCATCATCATCATATAAACTTGTAATTTATATTTACCATGATTCTCTATAACGTATTCATTGCAGAAATGATTGTGATGGACAATAAGAGAAATGCAGAAAAAAAATAAACCTGGAGAAAAACCTTATATGCGTCTTGTTTCCTGCATGTTTTAACGACTTTGCTAGGCGTCTCATGCCTTGTTCCGTCTATATGCACGCTCGGTTTTTCAGGTCAACCTAAAACCTAGCGTTCATGGTATAAACACTATAATAAAACTTCAAAAGGCTGATGTGAGATTCGGTGTTTACAGTTGTTTTGACTAGTCTGGTTGTGTTATGGTGTCACCCAGTGGGGGCCGGAGAGTGGTCCCCTCACACATGTGGCACCGTGGACACTGGTCATCACATTACACACCAGGGAAGCTCTACATGCAGGGACCCCAGGTGCCAGTGGTGAAGTCAGCAGCTATAAAACTTGTTATGTAAAAGTGGGAGGGATGGCCGGGTAATTCACTTGTTAGTGGTCTTGGCTGACGAGCGGAAGGTCCCAGGTTCGAATCTCAAATGATGCCTTTTGTCTACGTAATGTATTTTGAAAACAAATCCAACGTAGGGAACTTTAAAGATACCATTTGAGTAATGTAACGCTATTGGGAGACCTAAGCTTAACGCAATGAAGATGTACGTTTTGGTCGGAACCTGCATGTACATGCGTGGAGATAAAAGTGGATAATTTACATCTGTCAAAATAACGGATGGCCCAGACAATGCATAAAGTAACCAACACACTGAAGCTGGTAATGTCGACAGGATTGTACAATGATAAAGAAAACATCGCCTGCCCTCCAATCATTCAAGGTTATGCTTTCGTAAAGCAAAAGATTTTTTCTCGTATCTTCCTACCAAACTACCAAATCCAAAAATGGCACCAGGAGAATTGCCTGCACTCTCCCTAATAAGTTCAAACCAAAACAATAAAAATGACCAGGAACACAAAGACAGGTTAATGAGACCTGGAGATCACAATGTTGAATCAAACTTAATCTGCTTCCTATTCGAGGACAACTTTCTCGTCACTTTCTACTAAACCCGGTGTCATATTTTCTTTCTTTAAATGAGATTTTAATGTATACGTGTAAACAGTGGCACAAGCTGAGTTTATTGGACATAGCGATTGAAGCCAAACAAGCAGACAGGACAGACAGGAGAAAACAACTGGACCAGCTATATGGGCGCCGCCGGCAGTCCACCTCATGGTTACTGAGTCCATTCACCAGCCTCAACAGGTGCATACATAATTATATATACATAGCAGCAACGGAGCAAAACATGGGCAAATAGATGAGCGCAAACCAGTGAAAGCTACAATACGAACACAAAACGGTCTGGGAAACATAAACAGCGGCAGCACTACAAATACAAACAAGATCACCAGACCCAAAAACGCAGCAGCACCAACAAAAAAAACCCCAGCAACAGCAGAATAAACACAAAATCAGCAGCAACCACACAAAAACAGCAGCAACCACACAAAAACGACAGCAGCCTAAAGAGCATGCAAAGTGGTAGGCGCAACACTTACCTAAAAAATAACCCATAAAAGTTGCACCATGAGCAATGTGATCACATAAAAAACGACAGCACTAAAAGAACAACCACACACACACACACACACACAAAACAGCCTCCCAAAACAACAAAACAACAGTGCCAGAACCAACAAAACGAAAGCAGTACTAAAAAAAGCAACAATAGCATGTGCACACAACACGCACACACATACAAAACAACCAACAGCGGTAACGACAGTAGCCTAAAGAGCAGAAGCAACACTTACGCGCAGAAATAGCATTAACCCATTACCAACATGCACTGCCGCAGAAGTCACGTGACTCAAGAACGCCATGAATGTTTGTCAAGTATCAGGTTGATGCGGCAGGGCTTCCCGCGCGTGGCCGCCATATTTGCTGAACCAAGAATGGCGGGATGAGCCAGGAAAGAAAACATTCTGTTGCTGCGGACGCGGGGAGACGCTAGGAGACGCTAGGAGACGCTAGGAGAATTCCAGTTAAACGAAAGTCGATATTTATCATGTCGGTATGTCAGGGTGTGTGCAGAGAAAATATTGATGTGCATCAGGGCAAACAGATCAATGTGGAAGTGTACATTCAGCCCGGGAATTTGTGTAAATGATGTAACCACACGTGTTGTGTAGACAGAGATAGACAGTTATAAGAAGGTAAACAACAGAAGCAGCAGAGTGAGGGGCAGGAAGAGAGAATAATGCGAGAATAAAGAGAGAGGAAGATATATTTATATACATAGATAGATAGATATATAGATATATAGAGACAGAGGAAGAGAGAGAGGGAGGGAGGGAGGGACTGATTGCAGATTGATGGTCCATTTAAGCGAGAATACGGGATCAGAATATCATAATGTACACAAAGCTAGACAGTGTCACACGACACGCGCAGAGAGCGAGATGGAGAGAGAGAGAGAGAGAGAGAGAGAGAGAGAGAGAGAGAGAGAGAGAGAGAGAGAGAGAGAGAGAGAGAGAGAGAGAGAGAGAGAGAGAGAGAGAGAGAGAGAGAGAGAAAGTGAGTGGTAAACATGCTGACGGAGGGTATTTCAGTGTGCGAAACAGAAATCGAGAGAGAAAGAAACACTGAGAAAACCAACCACAAACAACAAAACAAACCCCACCAAAACATTCGTAAACCGTATTGCAAAGCGTTGACGAAACGTTTAAGAGAACATAAAATCTGCGAGCTGCCTGGTTTATGTAAGTTAAGATTGGATGACGTGATTTCGACAGAAAGTTGGCTCTGCATCGGAAGACTGTGCACTTAGCACACAGCCCGTGAGTCAGACTCCCCCCCCCCCAGCCCGTTGAGACTCCACCGGGACCAGACCTTTAGTACCATTGTAGCGGCGCTCTAGGTAAGTCTCAGTGACTGACGTGAGTTCGCGCTCAAACGGCTCAAACAGACCCTCTTAAATATTTCACAAAGTTCTCATCGATTTTTTCACTCGCGCCGGAGAATAGAGCGGTCTAGACAGTTCATCCTTCTCCTTCAGCCTGTGCAACCCCAACACCTACTCGTTCTCAGCCCCGCCTACACACAATCACACACATACACACACACATACACATAACACTGCGCTTTAGTAACAGTTCTGAGGGCCAGAATATGCTAGACCATCTGTTGACTATCCGACTTCCTCACTGTAAAATCTCTTAACACACCCAATTCCCCACTTAATTCACTCATTCTACATCCCCTAGGTTTCCCGAAAAATCATTATTATGCAATGTAATTGAGAAATAGGGGCGCCAGTTGTGCTTGGAACCCGGTACTTCTGCTCGCCAGTCAAGAGTTCTACCGACTGAACATGTGTGGCGTCAGCCTCCAAAGCTTACATCTCAACATGATACAGGCTTCGCGACCCACACGGTGACGACAGATAGGCTGATCACGTGACTAAATATGGGGTCTTCTGATCGCTGATTGGCTCCGCAAGTCTAGGGTGCTGCACATTCACTTCACTGTGGTCTTCGCTTTTCGCGATGAATTGTCTCCCTCATGCCGCGCCTCTCGTTCGTCCAATCAGAAGTGTCCATGTCCAGCTCAGTCCAGGGACGGTCATACCAGAGACTGACGACTGGTGGTCAGTTTACTTGAAGACTCGGCCTTTCCAGTGCCCTCAAAATACTGCCAGTGTTTGGGTTAGAACTTGACCAGGTTCCATCAGTGGTGTTGCGGTCCCACGTAAACCAACGCAACAAGCCACCATAGTGTACAAATCAAGGCAAAAACTGGAAACAATTATGAATACAAACACACGTTGCGGGAGATTTCGAGGAAAGAGGCGGAATATTGAGAGCTATGTGATCCCTACTACATATTTACATCCTCAACGCACGTAATATTCTGAGCCGGACAGTAAATACAAGCCAATTTTTAACACTTTTGCAGAAAAGTACCCCCCCCCCCCCACACACACATCTACCCACACATCCTTACTCTCAGTGGTTATTTTGCCCCATTACGTTAGATAGAGCTATAAGTATAATGAGATGCTGTTCCCGTACCCTATCGCCTTTACTGCCAATACGCGTCCTCTAGCGCGGAGTCTGTATGAGTGAGTATTGCCAAGAGTCAATAAGCGGACAACAAATCGCCGCTCCACGGACTGGCGGACACCCAAGCCACCCCGTAGCAACTGATGCCTGATCTTTGCCCTTCATGCTACAGTACTCTGCTACAGTCCCCGGCCTCACCACGGCGCGACTCCAACCCCTAGTATTCTAGAATTTCTTAAGGAGCGCCATGGAAAGCCGATAGAAGAATCAGATAGCACATGTGCTTGCAAGTTGTAAGTGAGTTGGTTTAACATCCAACATCAGCACTATATAGGCCTAGGCTATATTATGGACGGGCCCCAAGACTGACGTCTGACAATTTTATGTGCTACCACACAAGACAGGGCGGGGATACCATGACTCCTTTCCCCAACCCGTTACATTAAACTGACACCGACCCAACCAGTAGAGGGCGACATCGCCAGGGCTCGAACTACGTACCTCCTGCGTAGGAAGCCGGTGATCTACCCCAGGGCTACCGCGCCCCCAATGTGCTTGCAAATTGAAACGACTCGCAATTGGAGATGAGGAGAGAGAGATAGAGAGTAAGGAAGAAAGAGATAGTGGACGAGAGGGAAAGAAAGAGAGAGAGAGAGAGAGAGAGAGAGAGAGAGAGAGAGAGAGAGAGAGGAGAGAGAGAAGAGAGAGAGAGAGAGAGAGAGAGAGAGAGAGAGAGAGAGAGAGAGAGAGAGAGGGAGGAGGGGGAAGAATGAGAGAGAAAGATGAAACTGCAGAGAAAGTTACAAGTCACTGAGGTGATGCCAGCTACCGTGGAAACGATGATTGTAGAGTTGGATCTCTGTTTATTGATAGAATGGATCTCTCCCACGTTTAGGGTCGAATTGATTCAAGATGTTGACATTTAGCGCATGTAAGGAAACTCACAAAGGATTGTTTGGCTATGCTGCTTGAGGTTTTCTTTTCTTTTTTTTTATCATTACTGTGACACATAAACTTGCGAAGCTAGAAAGGGCTGGAAGATCTTTATCTAGCTAGCTGTCCTTCCTCAGATAGAAAAAAGATCCCATACCTAGAAATACAGCCCGGAGAACAGATTTGGCGAATCGGTGCGGGGTTACCACACATTAAATTTTAATAAGATCTGCAACCATTAACGGGAGAGAGGAAAACTGGTTTGACGCCTCACTCATGGCCTGAATAGTGCACTAGACCTTTCCAGTTTTTAAGCTGAAGCTGTGAAATTTGCGCAATAGAGAAATACAATGCTTCACTGAAACATTTGTGAATTTCCGATTATCACATTCGACGATGATCGAATTGGGCAGTTTGAGTCCTAACTAAGCTGTACATTCACGCACGGACTTTAGTGGCCCATATTGGTCATGAATTTAACCACACCGTTCGATCGAGAGGTAGGGATTTTGTCTTTGTTGGTGTTGTTGCCGTTGTTAATGTTATAGTTCTTTCTGTTGTTTATTGTTGTTGTTGTTGTTGTTGTTGTAGTTTTTGTTGTTTGTTGTTGTTGTTTCTGTTGTTAATGTTATTGTTGTTGTTGTTGTTTAATTTATAGTTCTTTCTGTTGTTGTTGTTGTCACCGTTGTTAATGTTATAGTTCTTTCTGTTGGTTATGTGTTGTTAATGCTGTTGATGTCGTAAATGATTTTGTTCTTAAACTGGTTACTTAACAAATACGTCCATCAACTGTATCTCGACCTAGTTCCGTCTGACATTTGTTTTACGTGAGCTGCTGCCACACACAAACAGAGCTTTGATATCAGTGCTTATCTGATTCCTCAGACCACAGAGGCTAGCGTCAGGGGAGGGAACTGTTAGAGTTAGACATAAAAACGTAGACAGCCGTAAGTAGTTTTCTTTCCCCAGTGCTTAGATACCGTCTTAATTGACAACAGAATCATTCTCACTCAGGGAGAAAACACATTTTCTGATGGGGTTATGTCCCCTGAATGTTTAACGGAAACGTAGATGAGATTCGAACCTTAGACCTCCTGCATACTCATCATTCCAGAGCACTACCAACTGACCATACGCTATCTCCTCTATCTCCCGCTGTATGATCAGATCTAATCTGCGCTCAAATCTCTGCCTGAACGCTTGTGTCTGCGGTTCTCTGTCTATGTCTCCGTGACTCTCTCTGCTGCCTGTCTCGCAAAGAGGCTTTCTACGTTTTTATGTCTAACAATAACAGTTCCCTCCCCTGACGCCAGTCTCTGTATCTGCTTTTCTCGCTTTTCTGTCAAATTCTTCTATCATAGTCTTTACTCCTATTCTTCCTGTCCATTTTTTTCTCTCTGTGAGGCTCTAGTTAATAATCTCCAATCGGATTTTTATTATTGTACTTCTTCTTTCCGCTCTCTCCCACACAAAAACAACAATAAAATCAATAAATTAAAAAAGAGCAAAATGCACGACGTACCATGCAGCCAAAGCCAATATTTCGCCAATTCATTGTCTAGCTGGGGGAAATACGCTGTGATTACTCCAAGCCAGACAACCAGGCCCCTCCATCCCCCACTTGGCTTATTACCCGTGCCAGAGACAATGGATCGAGAGCTCTTCATTGAGGACTTAGTACAGTGGCCAAGTCCACCACAGGCACAGATTCACTTTTACAAGTATTGTACATCTATGTCATATTCTATGATTATAGCAGTGCACAATTGCCCTAGAGGATTCTCCAGAGGAATCTTAGAGAGAGAGAGAGAGAGAGAGAGAGAGAGAGAGAGACAGAGAGACAGAGAGGGACAGCGTAGAGTGAGTAGAGGGAGACTAGAGAGAGACATAGAGAAAGTAGAGAGAGAGAAGAGAGAAAAGAGAGAGTAGAGCGAGAGAGAGTAGAGAGAGTAGAGCGAGAAAGAGTAGAGAGAGATAGAGAGAGAGAGATAAGAGAGAGAGAGAGAGAAAGTGAGATAGAGAGAGAGAGAGGGAGAGAGAGAGAGAGAGAGAGAGAGAGAGAGAGCAATGCATTGAGACATGTCACACAAACAAGGCATTGTTTCCCTGAATGCGGAGAGGTGGGTTCGATCTCACGTTGTGTTGGGGCGTCATGTGGTCCGGTTGGTTGCGCTCCTGCCTCACGAAGGTCGTCTCGCGGTTCGGATATTACACTTCAATATCATTTCATCCCATCATAGAGACAATACATGAAGGACTTTTCATATGAGTCAAGTAATGAGGCAAAGTTGATGACAACACTTTGCACTGATACGGACTGATCTATTGTTATTCGTGCAGTAAACGAAGAGCAAAAAAGGTTTGTGTCATTAAAAAAACTAAAAGATCTATAGATGAACTATTGGGTCCTCATCTCTTTGAAAAAGACAGTACAACACAGCTATGCCTTTTTCTTTTGTTTACTTTCGTTGCTGGCTTTTCTTGTCTATCACTGCACAGCTGACGGTTTTTATAGAAATAGTTTTAGGGCCATCGTTTCATTCAAACTACTGTGCAGTTCTTGTACTTCTTCGTCTTTGTTCCCTTCATTTACTTCTCTCCTTTGTTTCTTCGTCATTCTATTCGTGACTTTACCCTTGAAATTGTTATTTTGTTCTGTGTCCCAAGTTTTGTAAGGGAGACACCACAATCGCTCCTCGATCTAACCATTCACACAAAGTTCTATAGCAGCAAGACTGGTCGGCTGAGCTGTTAGGGCGTACACGTATTATATCCATGGAAAAGCACGAGGCATGTTACTTCACACGTCCATGGTTATATCATAGCTCTATTACTTGCACAGGCTTCTATTAATAGAAACCTGTGATTACTTCTTAAAGCCACGCCACCGACTCGAACAAAAGGAGCTCAAAGTCTAACTGGGATAGAATTCGATGACCATCTATTGAAGATACCCTGGCTCAATCAAAACAATGAACGCTGTCACAATGACAATGACATTGATTGAATGGCGCCAGGGTGATGAGTAACCGAAAACAAAGCCATAAAAACAGAGACTGAGAGACAGACAGGTCGACGGACATACAAAAACAAAACAGACACTCAGACAGGTGGTTTGTGAATATTCTGAACCTTCTCACAGCTTACGACGAGCCTGACAACTACGTTGTACTACGCCCCCGCACCTGCAGCCTCTAACCCACATCCAACCCGCGCCTAACAAGAGTCCAACCCAGCTCTAAGCCGCGCCTTACGTGTGTCCAACCCAGCTCTAAACCGCGCCTTACGTAACATCCAACCTGCCCCTAACGCGCGTCCAACCCACATCCAACCCTGCGCCTAACGTGCGTCCAACCCACATCCAACCCGCGCCTAACGTGCGTCCAACCCACATCCAACCCGCGCCTAACGTACGTCCAACCCACTCTCTAACCCGCGCCTAACTTGTGCTAGATCCGCGCCTAGTTGTACATGCCGCAGGGCTGACGCTTGAGTTGCACAAATGGCTGAGGATGTACCGAGTAAAGTCACAGTCAGCTAGAGAAGAGACAGTCCAATTCATCTCTGTCACTTCACTTTCTCTCTCTCTCTCTCTCTCTCTCTCTCTCTCTCTCTCTCTCTCTCTCTCTCTCTCTCTCTCTCTCTCTCTCTCTCTCTCTCTCTCTCTCTCTCTCTCTCTCTCTCTCTCTCTCTCTCTCTCTCTCTCTCTCTCTCTCTCTCTCTCTCTCTCTCTCTGTCTCTCTGGTTTTTTCCGTCTCTTTCCCCTCTCCTTCGTTCTCCCCGTTTTTCTCTAATCATCTGTCTGTCTCTCTCACTGTGCGCCCCTCTCTCTTTCTCTCTCCATCTCTCTCTTTTTCTCGGTCACCCCTCTTTCCCTCTCAACCTCTCCCCAAACAAAACAACAGTTCGATTAGGGGGAAGAGCCTACATTGGTTTTCTGTGTCCCCCTTTGTCTGTGCACAGAACGACTTGACTAATGGAAACATGAGCACAATTGGTGATGGCTTACATATAGATAGAGAGAGGGTGGGGCCCCGAGGGGAGAGAGAGAGAACGGGGGGGAAGGGAGTGAGTGAGATTTAGACAGCGAGACAGACAGACGAACAGAGAGAAACAGAGATAATATACAGTGAGAGAGATCGAGAGAAAGAGAGAGAGAAGAGAAAGAAAGAGAGAGAGAGAGAGAGAGAGAGAGAGAGAGACACAGAGAGACAGACAGACAGACAGAGGCCAAATTGACTTGAGCCGAATGAAATTGCTGTTTTCAATCTGAACTCCTTGAGTCATTTCTCGGGTTTCGGGTCGCCTTGATGCGAGGTTGCCTACATTGACAGCGCTGCCTGTTCTGCCTGGCACAGCTGATTTCTAGTGATGGAGAGGCCGGTTCGAATCCTGCCTGGTGGTTAGCTATTGATTGGCCTCAATAAGACAGGTTGATGTCTGGATGACAATGACAACAGCAACAACAGCAACGTCAACGCCCGACGAACAAATGCAAAAAAATTCAGAAAGCTAATTTAGAGAGAGAGAGAGAGAGAGAGAGAGAGAGAGAGAGAGAGAAAGAGAGAGAGTGTTTAGACCAAACAACAGAGTTTGCAGTCATTAACTTTAGCAACTGACAAATATTGAAAAATAGGTAGAGAGCGAGAGAGAGAGAAGGCCCGAGAAAGGCAACGAGAAATAAGGGAAGAAAGAAGAAAGCGTAGTGAAAGAAAGAAAGATGAGAGAGAGAGCGTGAGAGAGAGAGAAAGACAAAGAGAGATATATGAAAGAGAATGTAAAACAGGAAAAAGCACACATTTCGCCTGCTTAATGAGATTACACAACAGGCGAAACTGACCTCACAATGGCCACCAGGTAAAGGTCAAGGAACAGAGGTGCACCTGTGGTTAGCCCTGGGAGACGGGAGGACTGTAGAAAGAGATAGAGAAAGAGAGAAGGGAGAGAGAGACAGAGAGAGAAGGGATAGGGAGAGACAGAGAGAAGGGAAAGAGAGAAGGGAGAGAGAGACAGAGAGAGAGAGAAAGAGAGAAGGGATAGGGAGAGACAGAGAGAAGGGATAGAGAGAGACAGAGAGAAGGGAGAGAGATAGAGACAGACAGACAGAGAGACAGAGACAGAGAGAGACAGAGAGAGACAGAGAGAGATAGAGAGAGAGACAGAGTGAGAGAAGGAAGAGACAGAGAGAGAGAGACAGAGACAGAGAGACAGAGAGAGAGATGGATAGAGACAGAGAGATAGAGGGAGGGAGACAGAGACAGAGAGACAGAGAGATGGATCGAGACAGAGAGATCTGTCTGAGAGAGGGACACAAAATAAAGAACAGGGAGAGAGAAAGAGAGAAACAGCGAGAGGGAGGGAGAAAGAAAAGAGAATGAGAGAAAGAGATATAGAGAAAGAAACAGAGAAAGAGCGGGAGAGAGCTAGTGAGAGAAGTCATTGAGGCCAAAGAAGTTACTTATGGACATGTACAATGCACTTTACTCAGCTGTATGAAGGCCGAGCTTGTACTGTTACGCCCAACTGACGGTATGTTTGTAGTAGGGCTATACTATGGTACTAAAGTATCTGGGAGGTTCTGTGTTGAGGCCAGGCCTGGAATGTTTTCACTTTCACGGCGGGCCGACACCTGGGCCAGAGTTTAGATTAGTGTGGTAACTCGGTTCCAGACATGTCCAGTTCTCCCTAGCGGGAATACCTACTCTCACTGGAGAAGTCACTCTGGCCTGGGGATGGTGGGGGTGGGAGCGGTCTAGCTAGCAGGCAGTAGCAGAACCTTCTGAGTAGTAGTAGTAGTAGTAGTAGTAGTAGTAGTAGTAGTAGTAGTAGTAGTAGTAGTAGTAGTAGTAGTAGTAGTAGTAGTAGTAGTAGTAGTAGTAGTAGTAGTAGTAGTAGAGGAGGAAGAAAAGTAGGAGGAGAGGAGTTGTTGAAGGATGAGGGAGAGACATTGGAGGAATGAGAAGTTAACAACATAATATTATACATCCATACAATTATAAACGAATTCATATAGAACTTGCTTATTACCCAGTACAGTAAAAGTTCCATATTATAGAGCATTTCACAACGGCTGGTAGACACATGAATTTGCAATGGAAAACAATGCCAGCACCTCAACACATGGAAGGCAATAAGATAAAGAGTCCCTCAATGTTTTAGTTATGTTAGTTGTGGTATTTCCGGAGATGTTTCTCCCAAGGCTAATCTTAACGAAAACATTCCCGGAATCTCTACCGTGTTTTGGTTGTTTTGGGGGTAGCGTTCATACATAAACAAGCTGACTGGCTGATTGTTTTCATTGATTGTATCTTTCTACACAGAGCTAAGAGCCAGTCAGGGGCCAGCTCAGGTGGCAGCGCCCTGGATTAATGCGAAGAAGGTCCGAGATTCGAATCTCAGCTATGCCCACGTACCCATTTAAGACTATTCGTGAAATCCAGGGATATAAAGCTCTTAAATTAACAAATGCAAAGTAAATGGTCAATTCTATGCACCTATCGTCAGAATTCAATTTCCATTACATGCCTAGACAGTTTAGTAGAAAAACCTAGCCTGTCTGTGTTTTAGAGAGAGAGTTTAGTAGAACAACTTGGCCTGTCTGTGTTTGTGCTCCTGGTTATGTAGAAGCCCTCATAGTTATAAGTTCTACACCTGTTAATGTTATTTGGTCACTGCCTGAGCGGTAACCGTGCTTTATGTGGGCCCTGGACACAGAATAGGCTGGTTACGCTTAACTGAGTGAATGTCTTTCATTATTCATGGGAAATGACCAGGGGTTAGATACTCGCCTCTTGGAATGGTCAACAGGGTAACACACGTATAACACACCTGACTATCTTTATCACGATAACACACAATAACAGAACTGGCTTTCTCAAACACATTTATAACACATTAATATACAGACGAAAACTGGTTGTTTTTTTAACGCAATAGCACTATCGCATATATTTTTTATAAGCAGATCTGATAAGAATGTCTTCCCTAGCATTGGCTTCTTGGCACATTGGCCTCGCTAGCACACGCTGGCACCAGTATCGGGTAGATCTAGTTTCTTCGTCAGAATCTGAAAGAACCAGGTTTTTCTCTGGCGCACTAACAGATGCACAACAACAGTGGCATACTTGTACAATATTTTCCGTCCCAGAACGTTTCACTAAAACAGAAAATTTTAACTTTAATTTTTCTATTTTTAATTATAATACTCAGACCGCCTCTTGTCAATTGGCACAACCATGGTATCGTGTGGATCATTGGCAAAATCAACTCCCACTGCCAATCAACACAACCACACATTATAACGAGTGTTTTAAGTCAATCATATCCTATATCACCAATTGGCAGAATCATAATATTATATGGAACACGGACACAAGCAAGCCACGCAGTAAGTTGGATCATATCTTGTCAATTAATACAATTATGATATTATATGAAACACTGACACAAGAAAGCCACATAGTGAATCTGGCCTATCTCACCAATAAACACAATCATGATTTATATGGAACACTGACACAAGCAAGCCACGTTCACCGTATAGGATATCCCAGGGGAACCTAGGAGACGTTAAACCCGGAGAGAGAGAGAGAGAGAGAGAGAGAGAGAGAGAGAGAGAGAGAGAGAGAGAGAGAGAGAGAGAGAGAGAGAGAGAGAGAGAGAGAGAGAGAGAGAGAGAGAGAGAGAGAGAGAGAGAGAGAGAGAGAGAGAGGTTATTTTTTCCCTCCCTCTATAGAGAACACACAAGCCACATAGTAAATCTGATCTTCTCTTGTCCATTGACACAATCATAACATTTTATTTCATTGACACGACCATGACATTACACATTGACACAATTGTGACTCTCTATGGAACATTGATACATTAATGACTTTCTAAGCAGCTTTGACACAATCATGTCATGTGGTCAACTGACAATTATGTCTTCCTTAGAAGGAACATATGAACTAGGTCCGAATAATAAAGGAGAGTGATAGATGAAAAGCGCAAATTTTGTTACAGTTCGGGCATGCGTTCTCCCATTGAGAAAGTTTCTAAAGTGATTTAATACTTTGTTTTTATTTGTCCCCGGCAAGCGCTAAAACAATTGTTGGGTTCATTGGGCGTTGCGTTTGTTACAAACAGGTGAGAAATTAATTGACATGTAAGTGGCAATTAAATAGCCAAATTAGTAGTGAGTTGGACCCACCAGATGGAGGCTCGAGGTTCGTTCCTCAGCTGAAATCTCATAGATCTGCCTCGTTTACGACGTCTACGTATAACGCCCAATTTAGTTCAAACTATGGACAATTCATCCTATTCTAAAAACACCAGATCTCTTGTAAGACAAGCATTACATTTTCTCAGACTTTTAAGAGAACACTTGACCTCTTACATAATAAATGGACCACTTAATTCGCACATTAATTTTCATCCGTTAAAGAGAATAACTGAGCCTTAAAACATAAAACTGAAACCACAACAAAACTTAATGTAAACAGGTTCAACGTCCGGGCTGAGGTTCCCACAACAAGAACAAAAATATCCCCAGAAATATCAGACATATATATGGCGTGGTTGCCCTGACAAGACAGTCTGTGTCTTATTCTACAGTCACCCAAAACAGTCTGTTAGTGTCTTAATAAACAGTCTGTTGGTATCTTATTACTCTACAGTTTACTGCAGTCTACTGGTGTCTTACTCTACAGTCTACTGGTGTCTTACTCTACAGTCTGCTTTGGTCTTACTGTAAAATCTACTGGTGTCTTACTCTACAGTCTGCTGGTGTCTTACCTTTGACCTTTGCGTGAGGAGCTCTCCTGGCAGCACGACGCGAAAACTACTCCAGGTGGCGGCTATTCGACAAACGTCAAGATTTAGTCCCTCGGCCTGGCATTGAAGCAGACAAGGCGCTAGGCCTGCCCAGTCATGGTTGGGGCACACGATAAGGTCCCTGCTGGTGTCACTCGCTGAGATCCGAACTCTGACCGTCACACTGCACTGGCGAGTGGGCTAGTCTGTGGGCGGTGATGGAGAGAGATGTTGCACTTTCAAGTTGCTATTGAAAATGTCCCAGTTGGAGGAATGAGGTTTATCCAAGTTTATACCGACACAATTGTGTCTCAGGTACAGTCTTAACAGTGGCTTGTGTTAATCGCTGGAGAAACAGCAAAGAAAACAAACATACACATTTAGTTTTATCAAACTGAATTTACCAACATTTATATCTCTTCATTAATAAAACTAGAAAAAGAGGTTGTCTCCAAGTGTTTTTGAGTACATATGGTTAGGTATGTATTAAACGAAATATAAGGCGTGGATTACCAGTAACACCTTGGTTATGTGCCCGCACTTGTACGTAGATATGTGTAGAGAATTAAGATTAATCTAGCTAAAGAGGACACACGTTTTGTCTACTAGTAAGTTTGTTTATATTATGTGCGCGCACTTCTAGATATGTGTAGAGAATTAAGATTAATTTAGCTAAAAAGGACACACGTTTTGTCTACTAATAAGTTTGTTTATATTATGTGCGTGCACTTCTAAATATGTGTAGAGAATTAAGATTAATTTAGCTAAAGAGGACACACGTTTTGTCTACTAGTAAGTTTGTTTATGTGATGTTACACGGTGCTTTGTTGAAAAGAAACTAAAAAGAACAGATTGACAAATCGGGTATGTGGCTTTGGTTAACGCGTCTGGTTAAAACTGAAGTGTAGATAAACACTGCGCAGTTAAATAATGTGCGTGAAACGTTCATTACAATATAGAAGCAGGTTTTAAAGTATAATAACGCACACCAAATACATCACTGAAACGAGGAAAGTTTACCCAAACGTAGATGGATACAGTATATAATTATTTCTAAGGTACAGGATTTAAAATAGATAATTCGCAATGGCTAACAAAACGGAACAGACAATAGATAAAGATGCATTTTTCTATCAAACTAAAGTTATCAACAAAAATGTTCAGTTCGTGGGTAGGTTATATTATTACGGTGTATGTTATGTGCGTGTATCTGCAGCTGTAAGATAAAGATTTGCTAATCTGAACGTTGCAGTTTACAGTTTCGCTCACTTCAAGGTTGTGAAAACCTTGGTTAAGGATGGTTTATTTAAACCAATTGTATAACATTCGCAAAAATGTAAAACTACTGAAGGAGGTGAAGGATAGATTAACACAAACTGATCTATTTAAAGGCATATTTATAAGACGACCTTAGACAAAACATGTGATAGAATTTAATAACAACAAGCCGTGTTTAAAAATAAATAAGAATATGTTCTCTTCCGTATGAATTTCATTCTAGCTTGTTGTTTTGACTTGACTTTATTGATTTAAGGAAAACGAAAATCTAAATCTCAGCATGTTGGCACGATAAAATTACAGCTTTATTTCAGCAGAAAAAAATGTAGGTGCGCACTGGTGTTGCTCTATAGCCCAGGCGGTTAGTGTGCTGGACTGGCGGGCAGGGGGTCGGCGGTTCTAATCTCATTGCAATGCTTTAAAAACTAAAACTTAAATAAATTCGGATGTCTAGAAAGCACAATTTTCTACGTGTCTGAAATTAAGCGGGCGATCTAACTTATCCTTTGTAGAACTGCAGTGCTTACTACTTATTGAAAAAAATTTTAACAACATGGAAGAAATTAAGCTGGCGATCTAAATAATCTTTAGTCGAACTGAAATGCTTACTACTTATTGAAACGGAAAATTTTAACAACATGGAAGATTGACGCTGAGCAGGCTCACATGGTTTCTTTTCAAAATATATTCTAGTGTGCGTAGAGTTGTTTCTCTCTCTCTCTCTCTCTCTCTCTCTCTCTCTCTCTCTCTTTTTAAAACTGATTAGCAAAACCTAATGAATCGACTGTAAGACGTTGCTCTGCTCTTGATGTCAGAATCTGACTTCACGATAACGATCGGCTGACAAACATGTCCCTGTTCTCATCTCCCTGATCCGATATTCTTTGTTCTCTGGCCGCACGTGAGAGCGTGAGCATGGAAAACACACGCGCGTCCCTAATGATGCGCCGTGAATGCTGCGGTGAGCGTCTTACATCTCACAAACCACGCGACACACCAAGTGACTGGAAGTGGTGGGTACAGATTTAACCAGACGTTAATCTCAAAACGTCAATTGTCCTGAACATGTTACACACAGAGCTAGTTCAGAAAACAAACCACAAGCTTTCAAAGTTACTCCATCATGTATCACTAATACGTGTTCTAAAAACAACAACACTGCCACATAATACGTTAGCGCCACACACAAAACCTTTTTTTTAAACATTAGATTCTGTCTTAAAATAAAATTAAATGTCTCTGGTGTTCTCTGGAAAAAAATGGAATTCATCTCAAACATTCCCGTTCAACTGACAAGATTAATGCAAAACTAATAATATTTCGCATTTTCTTTATGACAAGTCACAACGAACGATTTTATTTACTGGTTGAATAGACACCTCTGAACTTATCCAATGTCTACACTGAAGTATGCACTAGAGATATCACTGTAAGGCAAACTGGATAACCGTCTTAGTCTTAACAGGTTAAATGGATAAAGGTCTGTCTTAACTGGATAAAGCCCAGCCCGGCAGAACGTACTTCTCAGGGCGAGATGTAAACAAGGCTGAAGACAGAGAAGTTGAGAGAACCAACACACTGCTGGAAAGATCTTGATCTAGATCTAGACACTCACAGATTGACGGATCTAGGCCGGAGAAGGCGATAGACGGAGGGACTTACGCCGAGTGAAACTTCACGGAAGCTCATCTAGATCTCGCCTAGTGTTTTGTGTGGCTGACTGGCTAACAACCCTGCCTCACGCACTCCGGCAAGCGGGCGAGACGGCGAGCGTTCCTGGATCCTCAGTGACTGTCTGACTGACTGCAGGACTGCACGACTGACTGTATGATGGTAGGACTACAGCTGGCCCGCGCAATGCCTGGCCGATAACACTGGTCCTCAGACATACGTCATGGGCAATATAGACTACAGCAGCTTTACTACAGGGCGCCCTCCTCGTCTCCACTTAGAAAGAGAGAGAGAGAGAGAGAGAGAGAGAGAGATGCAGGGAAAGGCGAGACATAGACAATGAAACAGAGACAGAGAGACAGCGGCACAGAGACATAGACAGAAAGACAGACAGAGACAGAAAGGTAGAAGGAGAAAAGGCAGGAGAAAAGCAGAGGGAAAGAGAGAGAGAGAGAAATAAAGTGCGAAAGAGATATGGATAGATAGAGAATAGAGTAACGAAGAGAAAAAGAAAGACAGATAGCGAGAGTGAATGAGAAGCAAAGGGTCAACGAAAGCGGGAGAGAAAGAGAGAGAGAGAGAGAGAGAGAGAGAGAAAAGAAGAGAGAGAAACAGAGAGAGAGAGAGAGAGAGAGAGAGAGAGAGAGAGAGAGAGAGAGAGAGAGAGAGAGAGAAAGTGTGAAAGAGGGTAAGAATAAGAGAAACGAGGGAGAAAGAGAGTGACAGAGAGAAGAGAAAAGCGTGCGACGCCGTCACTCACCGCGCGCAGTCGGCGGCGGGCAGGCAGAGAGGAAGAGAGTTGGGGGAGGCGTGGGGGGAGTGCTTGAGTGTCCCCTCAGTAGGTCCAGATCACAGAGTAGATAGTCTGTCCCCGCTGTCAGCGTCAAGTGGCAGTGTGAGTATCTCCCAGCTACTGGGGAGCGCAGCCTGCTGGTCACCTCTCCGCGAAGCTGATACGTCTGATCGTCTCCCGGCCTGGTCAATTAGTCCACTGCGGTCATCTCTCCGCGAAGCTGATAAGCTTCATTACAGAACCAGGGATAACAAAGTGTCCTGGGGAAGGCGGAGGACAGGAGAATCGGCACAGTCATGTGCCCAAATAACTCTAGGCGTTCGTGGGTCTCAGAGCCTGGCCAGTCTCTCAGTGCACGCTGACCATGGGTCTCCTGTGCTGCTCATTCTCTGATGATGTAAAGCTGAATTGACTCACGGAACAAGCGGGTCCAAGTGTCCACTGCGGTCATCCACACTGAGAAGGAGACACTGACCGACCTGAGGGTCCCTTTCTCAGGACTTGAGATGGTGTTGGTAATTACGAGCTTTATAGAAACTGGGTTAATTGTGGACGCCAGATTGCCTAGTCGAAGTTCTCTGGCTGACGAAGAAGAGGTCCGCGGTTTGATTCTCAGGTCAGCTGATGTCTAGTTTTCGAATAATCATACTTCGGGAAACCAAGGGGCATAAACCTAGTCTAACCTGAGCAGGTTAACTAGGAGTAAGACGCCTGGTCTTTGTTTTTCTCGTGTCAACTCTTTTCCGTTTCTGATATATCAGACATACCAAACTGTGAGTTTTGTCTCTCCTTAGAGTCTGTCCTATCTGACAGGCATAGAAAACGCTTACACTTTCAAACAAACAAAAACAACAACCAAAATAACACTACCAACAACAACAAAAAACATCGTATACAGGAAAGAAGAAGGCACCACCTTGGCTTAGAAGCTCGGAACGCATGAAAGTCCAGGTCCAGGTCGAATACACTAACGGATTGACTACTTGGCGCCTCATGATCAACTCTGATGGAAGGAACATACATGTACTATATAAAGTCCATTCCGAGCAGCGCGACCAAAACTAAAAAGCCAAAGACACGTATATATGTTTATGTACCAGTAGGAGACGTATGTATATTTGCTCAGAGAAAGAGAAGCTGTGAAGTAATCAAACGTTCTTTAAGTCTCAAGAACAATCCCATAGGGCCACATCACACCAAAGAGGGATAACCGGACTTGACTGATCAAATTAGAGAGACAGCCAGCAGAGAACATTGAACACCTCCTGCACCAAAAGCCGGGGCTTTAACACTAGAGCCACAACGTTACCCCTCCATAGAGATATTCCATGCTAAACACTATCGATAGGCGAATAGAGACAAGAACAAAGAGAGGGGGATAAAGAGATAGAGAGAGAACGAGAGAGATAGAGAGACAGAGAGAGAGAACGAGAGAGATAGAGAGACAGAGAGAGAACGCGAGAGATAGAGAGACAGAGACAGAGACACGCGGGAGAGTGGGGGGATATCCCCAAATTTCTCGTCTAACTAGAGCAACCTTTGATTGTATCACACGGAAAATAAAATCTCGAACTGTAGGCCTTGCTGCAGAACGCGTCCTATGGTACTAGGTACATGTAGATCATAGTGGTAAGACGCCTGGTAACATGTGACAATGAGAAGGCTTTCGGCGAGTTATAATGTAACAAGTGACAATGAGAAGGCTTTCGGCGAGTTAAAAGCCACCGCGACGTTGTACTCACAAGCCTTCTCGCTATCTCGGTGCATTGCTCCTCAAACCTTATTATCAAAGGACTTTGCGAGGATATTTGTTGAAACGGACTGTCAAGTGCCATACCGCTCTTCTAGAGCTTTCTAAGAGACGAAGACCCTGAATAACTTTTAATTTCATATATGTTCCATAGATTTTCAACTAAACCCACCGGAGACTTGGAGCACCCTAGACTGTGGATTCGAACTTCGGACCTGCTGCTCTTCAGGTCAGAACTCTATGGCCTCAGCTTATGACTTCCATGCTCAAATTTAACGCTCTCCTGACAGTAGGAGATGAAAATGGCAGTACTCTCTTAGATATATTGATCTAGATCTAAGGTGAAAGCCCGCGGTGCATCCTGGGAGAGCGAGAGTCACCTGAGCAGTAGGTACCTGGGACTGCGGCTGTTGGTGCTGGGAGTTGTGGCCTGGTCCACCAACAACCGTGAGGCAGCAGTGGAACTCTGGGGAGCACAGTAGCAACACACGGGCGGCAGTTTGTTGTTCTGGCTCCAGGTCTAGGGGGAGGCAGGTGCTTGTTCTGGTCTCAGTGTCAGGAAACATGGGAGTGGAAAGCGATAGAGATTGAGAGAGAAAGGGAGAGAGAGAAAGAGAGAGAGAGAGAGAGAGAGAGAGAGAGAGAGAGAGAGAGAGAGAGAGAGAGAGAGAGAGAGAGAAGACAAGTTTAGAAGCATGAAGATAGAAGGAGAAGGGAAAGATTCTATTTAACTCGCCCCTGCTGGTCTTTCTATATACCGCCCCCCCCCCCAAACCAACCTTTTAGTATTTATCAGGTTTGATGAAAACTAGAGGGTATACCAGAAGCTCGAAGGCTCTACAGCGTAACTTATTTCTAACCTCACCACTCTTTTTCTCTCCTTCTTGCTCACGCTCTCTCTCCTTCTCTCTCTCCCTCTCTCTCCCTCTCTCTCACTCTCTCTCTCCCTCTCTCTCTCCCTCTCTCTCTCTCTCTGTCAATGAACTCGACATAGAATGTAAAACATTTAGCAAGTCACCCCGCTGAGTCAAACCGCTCCATTTACCCGCCGAGGCCAGCACACAAATCCCCAACCTTGCTCTGGTCGCAGCTCCTGTGCACGTTCCGCCTGAGTTGAACCACTACAGGATCAGCGGCCAGCTCCCGTCAGACGACAGTCGGGCGACCCGTCCGGGCAGGGACTCTCCACCGATTGGTTCTGTACGAACATTCGACCTCTTTGGTAGGTGGACACTGGACGCTCTGGTAGGTGGACACTTGACGCTCTGGTAGGTGGACACTGGCCCCAGTGGGCTGCAAATATCCACACACCTGGGGCAAACCTGACGTCAGCAAGAGCTTACCGTTAGCATGAACAGCTCTGATCATTGCGGCAACTTGGACACTTGGAGTGGCAAAGCTTATGGATCCAACTAGCGGCAGATTAATCTTGGCGGATATACATATTTTTTCGTTAAACAAAAACATGTTGTGACCATTGAAAACTCCCCTCAAGCGCCGGGAAAAACATCGGCTCAATCGAGTGCTTAGATCGTTGCCACACATGGTTGATCTATACTTAGGACTGCTCGGCCGGATTTAGGATACGAACTGTGACTTTGCATAGGATTAGTGGCCCTCAGGATCCAGCCTGGCGTACCGTGATACGCATGTGATCAGCAACATATCCTGGAATGTACGGTAGTGAGCCAACAAAATGGTCAGATAGATCCACTGAGACAAGATAATGGCCAGCCGCATATCTAGATATTATTTTGTCAGCATAAAAAGCGATACTGGTCAGTTAGATTTACCGATATGATCATGGCAAATAAGATATATATATACACCGAGGTACGACTTTTGCATGCTGGATGAATCGAGAAAGACAAACGGATATACTGAGGTCAGTCATGGTAGGACAAGCATACTGAAAAACAATATACCATAGTTATCATAGTTGACCATATATTCAGACTCAATCATGCTCAACCAGGTATACCGATAATTATACAATCTTGATCAGACATAATTATTATACCGATGCACGCGCTTTGGCTGTGAACTGGTAAACTGGTCTAAAAGACATATCGCCTTGGACACAGATCTAATTGGGCTATGTATGAATTAAGAGTGCATGACGTCAGCCGTGGTGGTCGGGTTATACGATAAAATAACCGGCTCGTTAGAGATTGCCAGATTCTCATGCGTGGTCGCTTTCTCACCGAACTCATTTTGGTACATTTTTTTGTTCAGATCGA
Source organism: Elysia chlorotica (assembly GCA_003991915.1). Classification (NCBI taxonomy): domain Eukaryota; kingdom Metazoa; phylum Mollusca; class Gastropoda; family Plakobranchidae; genus Elysia; species Elysia chlorotica. The sequence continues at coordinate 228,016 of RQTK01000220.1, read as the reverse complement.
CAATTCTTTCTGCTACTAGGGGTTACAAACATGCCTCTGCCTTATCCGCTTACAATGTTATAGTTAGCAGTCGTATACCTCTCACTCTTTCTCTCTCTCTCTCTCTCTTTCTCTCTCTCTCTCTCTCTCTCTCTATCTATCTATCTCTATCTCTACCATTTTCCTTTGTTTTCTTGGTCTTTTTCGCTCGCACTGTGTCTATTGCTCTTTCTTTCTCTCTGTCTTTCTATCCATCTCTCTCTAGTTCTGTCTCTCTGACTCTTTTTCTCTCCACTCCTCTCCCTTTTGCTCTCTCTCTCTCTCTTCTTCTCTCTATCTCTATCTCGCTCTCCCTCTTGTTCAAATTATCTATAATTATAGATCTATACTTATCTATCAATCTATCTACTTATTTAGATATCTATTTATCTATCTGCCTGTCTGTCTGTTTGTCTGTCTGTCTGTCTGTCTGTCTGTCTGTCTGTCGGTCTGTCTGTCTGTCTCTATATCTATCTAACTATCAAATCTGATGCATACATGGAGATAAAGACTTCACTAACTTACAACATAATGTAGATAAAGGTGAACTTTCCAGACTCCGCCAAGCGCAAGAAAACCAGGTGTTTCACCCAGTATTCAGCATAAGTGCACGTTATACAAAATAGGAAACTAGGTCAGCCAGGCAGGAGTTTCTCCAGTACCGGTCTAAATTTCAAATGAGCTCACCCGTCACCCTGGCCAATGATATCCTTCGTGTTCTGAGACCCACAAAGGGTTAAGGTAAGTTCTGGAATGTCCAGTTGAGTTACGTTGATTTAACGATCAACATCCGCACTATATAGACTATATTGTGGATCGGACGGGCCCCAAGACTGACGTCTGACAATTTTATGTGCTCCCACACATAAGACAGGGCGGGGATACCATGCCTCCCGTCTCATATTAAACTGACACCGACCCGACCAATAGGGAGCGAAATCGCCAAGGCTCTAACCACGAACTTTTTGCACCGGAAGCCGCCCCCCTCCCCCTTGAATGCCCATCTCTCTTATCAGACTGCACATAAAACATTAAACCCAAGGTCTTTGTTGCGTCACATAGGCGTCAGTCAGCACAGTAGTAAAACGCGCGTCTTTCGATGAAGCAGCTCCGGGTTCGATCCCCCATCTCGCCACCTAGGGCTCTAATGGTTGGATCGGTGTCAGTATGATGTGACCGGTTGAGATCAAAGACCTGGTTAGGTGTGCCTGTAGTTAATTCTATTGGAGTTTGCACTGGGAACGGAACGGCCCAGGTTTTAGGCTAAGCTAGTGCCCCTGTACGCGTCTGAGAGCCTTCGGAAAACTCTCTTAGGAAGGAAACCTAATCAAAGATTGTCTCTAGGATTATGAGACGGCAGAGTAATGACGCATTCACGAAATAGCCTTGTAGTTTAAGATAAAGATGTTAAAAGCAAAAAATAAATCACCATATAAGTCGATGCCGCTCACTCAGAAGTGTTCACAGAGATGTAATAAAGGACATGTATTGCAACAATGTCCATTTGCATCGGTGAATATTGTAGAAGGATCTGAACCAGTGGAGCAGCGCGTGTGCGAGAGGCGAGAGCGATAGATAGATATATGGATGGTAGATAGATAGATAGATAGATAGATAGATAGATAGATAGATAGATAGATAGACAGATAGACAGATAGATAGATAGATAGATAGATAGATAGATAGATAGATAGATAGATAGATAGATAGATAGATAGATAGATAGATAGATAGATAGATAGATAGATAGATAGATAGATAGATATAGATATAGAAAGAGATGAGAAAAAGAGACAGAGAGTCAAGGAGAGAGACATACAGATTGTCCTTAGAATGAGAAAATGCTGCTATAATTTCTTTTTTAAATTATTATTTGTTTGTTTTGTGTTTGTTTTTGCTTCTTGTATTGTTTGGTTTTTCTTTTGATTTTGATTTGTTTCGGGGTTGGGGTTGGGGTTCCTCATTGGCCTTTTCTTCTTTCACCCTCCCCCAACACTCCCCGCCCCCTACAATCGTAACTATTGTGTACAAACTCCAGCTAGGGAACTAGGGAATAGAGCAACAGTGTAGACTGAGAGACAAGCTCTCACTTTGTTCCCGCCAAAGCGATCTGGCAACCAGCCCACTCACAGCGCTCTGCAGACACCTGAGCTTCTGGCTTTTGTAAAATCCTGGTAAAAAATGCCATAATAAATTAGGTTGATTAGAAGAATCTTTGTTATGCTTAGGCTCAAGCTGAGAGAAATTTAGGGATGGATTCTTATGTTATTCTTTTTTCTTTCTTTCATTTTATACGTATAAGGATCGAAGTTCACAAAAATTGTAAAAGCTACCAACAGCTTAACTCTTTACGGTAAAATACAATGCTAACCACACTGACACATCCTAATGTAGTAGTCATGTTGCTGCTGATAAAAATATCCACACACACACACACACACACCCACACCGTTATCTGATCTGCTTTTTTTTTAAAAACTGAAGCCAGAAAGACCATCATTGTTGATCTTATCCAGGTTTAGCGCAATTACTTAATAGGTCACAGTTTAAACTAGGCTAATGCCTATCGTGATTCTAGAGAAAGAAGAAAAGAAGAACATACACAACTTTATCTAGCTCAAGACCAGCAGATAGGGAAAAGATAAAAAAAAAAAACACACAACAACACACGCATTGCTTGCATGAGCATCGAAACCTGCATTTTTATACCAGATCCTAAACTGGAATATAGAAATATCACTACCAAATTGTTCGCCCACATCAATAGAGAATTCCTTATTTAAATAGTCTACGAGAGTAATCCTACTCAATGAACTTTCATAACAACGCTTAGAATGAAGCTAGAGCCTAAAACATAAATACGAGATTTGAAACGATTTTCAATAAATGTATTCAGACAATCCAACTTTCCAGTTGGATATATCGCGTATGTGGGGAACTCCTAGTGAGAGCCAGTAACTGGGAGGCCCTTGTCCTTGGTCATTGGAGGTCCTTGTCCTTGTTCATGGGAGGTCCTTGTCCTTGGTCATGGGAGGTCCTTGTCCTTGGTCATGGGAGGTCCTTGTCCTTGTTCATTGGAGGTCCTTGTCCTTGGTCATTGGAGGTCCTTGTCCTTGGTCATTGGAGGTCCTTGTCCTTGGTCATTGGAGGTCCTTGTCCTTGGTCATTGGAGGTCCTTGTCCTTGGTCATGGGAGGTCCTTGTCCTTGGTCATAGGAAGTCCTTGTCCTTGTTCATTGGAGGTCCTTGTCCTTGGTCATGGGAGGTCCTTGTCCTTGGTCATGGGAGGTCCTTTTCCTTGGTCATGGGAGGTCCTTGTCCTTGGTCATGGGAGGTCCTTGTCCTTGTTCATGGGAAGTCCTTATCCTTGGTCATTGGAAGTCCTTGTCCTTGGTCATTGGAGGTCCTTTTCCTTGGTCATGGGAGGTCCTTGTCCTTGGTCATTGGAGGTCCTTGTCCTTGGTCATTGGAGGCCCTTGTCCTTGGTCATTGAAGGTCATTGTCCTTGATCATTGGAGGTCCTTGTCCTTGGTCATTGGAGGCCCTTGTCCTTGTTCATTGGAGGCCCTTGTCATTGTTACTGGAGGCGTCTTTCCTCTACATGTGAATAGCTGTTTTTTGCCGTGGTAGTTCCAGTGTAGCCAGTCAGGTAGATTTGGACCCACAACTTACCATGCATTTACATGCAATGATAAAAATGGGCTTCCATCTATTTATTTAATCCTCTCTAGGATATGGAAGAACTTAAGGGGCGAGGGACTCTCTCATTATAAGTTGAAAAACATCATTGTTACGAAAATAGAAGGGGAAATAAAAAAAAGAGAGAACGAAAGCCAGTTACTGAAAAAGAAACACCAAAAAACTCCCGCAATCTTCGGTTGGAGAAAAACTGAAATGACAAAGAAGTGAATCTAGATCTATGGTTGTAAGTACAGCGAGGAAGTAACTTAAGATGCCCCACTAACCATGTAATAAAATGCAAAAGTCGGACGTCTAAATCTATTTCCTCCTTATACTTAGTGGATTTGGACGCTGTAGTTTCACAGACTCTTGAGTGATGCAGGCAAGCAGAACTTAGCTCCGCTGGTGCCATGTATAGACATACCTACTTCCACACCTAGCCCGTCCATCCCCACACGATCTACTGTATAAGATCTCCGCTGCTATAACCATATAGACCTACTTCCACACCTAGCCCGTCCATCCCCACGTGCTACTATAACCTTATAGACCTACTTCCACACCTAACCCCTCCATCCCCACTCGCTACTGCAACCATATAGACCTACTTCCACACCTAGTCCGTACATCCCCACACGCTACTATAACCTTATAGACCTACTTCCACACCTAGCCCGTCCATCCCCACACGATCTACTATATAAGCTCGACGCTACTATAACCATATACACCTACTTCCACATTTCCTTCGTCCTACGCCCGCGCCATCAGTGGGTATGGCTTCGTAAGTACAACACTGCTCTAAGCCTAGATCAGTCACTAAGGATCGTTAAAACAAGATAAATTAAAATTTTCCCTCACTGCGGGGCCTATTATCTAAAACACCGATGTATCAGGTCTTCAGATCTAGGCCAGCCTTTTTTCCGTGCTCACCTGTAGCTCTTGGCTAACTCATCCACGGGACGGTACCTGATTTTCAAAAAGAGAGAGCTTTGTTGCTTACTTCCAATGACTGCATTGTATAACCGGGTTTTAAAGACGGCATTGCCGTTTCACTCAATGCTTTTATAACCTGGTTTATAAATAGAACTTTCTTTTTTGAGCCTTAAATTATAGAACGCGCTTTGTTTGCAACGGCCATTTTTATTCACATTTTAAGAAAAAGAAATGCGATATTTCGTTCACTTCTACAGTAACTCGGGGTATTAATTACCAAGAGAAAATAGGTTTAGGCTAGGGCATATCACTACAGCACCTAAATACAAAAGGAATAAGGCGCCTAATCTGAAACCTACATTCACTTTGTACTTGATATCCTAGTACCTTCAAGTTGCGCACTTTTACTGTATGTATTATTAGGTACGCACCAAGTGGGTCCTCTATGTATGTGGCACAAACGTGCTACGTAAAACTTGATTCCACTCCGTAAGTCTAAAATTTTAATTACCAGCCAATACACTGTTCATCGAACAGGTAAGTTTTGTTCGCAGTTACATTTACACAGACAATAGAAAAACTTACTGATTAGCAAACATTTTTTTTATAAAATGTAAGACAGTACACCTCCATCATTCAAATGATGTCGTCTACTCAGAAGTGCTGAAGTAATCAGTAAGTTTTTCTTTTGTCTGTGTAAATGTAACTGCTAACAAAACTCACCCCAAGTCTTTGAGCGGAAAAATATCTAAGTACAATCGTAATCCTTGCCAATCTAAGGGATGACTATGTCGGAAAAGTCTCACAAAAAAAAAAAAAGTACAGAATTTAAAACGATCAAATTCGATAAAAATGTCAATTTACCTTACAATCCGTACATGAGTGAACATTTTTTTCACTTTTTAATGTTGAACACACCTTTTTTCTGTAACTATTCAATAGATTTCCGACCGACAGTCGCGGTGAAAATGAGATGGAGTGGTTGATAATATTGATTAATTAAAATTGATTAGGCGTTTGATGTTTTTAGTTTTATGACTCTGGCCCATTTGTAATTTTACTGTAAAATTTGGGAATTTAGGGTGGAACGGTTTGGATTTGATCGCATGTCTAAGTTTGAGACGAAGACAATTATATACAGATTATCCACAATTCACGATTCACGCCCAACACTTTAAGTTAAATTTCATTTCATGTATCTGAGGAAGTGAAGGGATTAGCGAAGAGAAACCTCCAGAAACTGTCTCAGCAGGCAGAGCTCTGGACTGACGAGCAGAAGGTCTGAGGGTGGAGCCGTTCAGATTTCAGCTCAAAGCCAAGCCTAAGGGAAAACAATCAGATTTCACTGTAGGTTGCTGTCTCACTGCCATTGCTGTTCATTATGAAGATTTTAGTGTGATTGGGCCGTGTGGCGAGACGGTGCTGGATGCAGACTTAGTGATGATTTGCTATACTAATCCAGAGCTAGAAGTCTTCTAAGGAGAACCACCCCCCTCCCCCCTTTCTGTCCCTTTCTCATTGCAATTTATTAAACGTACTGATAATTCGAGTGTGATTGGATGTAGTCTTTGAGATGATTTTCATGTGTCTCCTGTCTAAAGGTGCTACTCGTCGGGAGGTGAAAGCAAGAATGGTCGCTTTGACAGGTGAAATCGCCCTAGATTTTCGCAAATGGCAGCACAATAACCTACAGACCATATCCACATAACTTTAGCTCGTCACAATAATTAGAAGACATGAGAATATTGTGTACAGGCTATGTCAACATGACCGTAGCTTGTCACGCTAGAGAACACTATATACTTGTATACAGGCTACATCCACATCTTGCAGCTTGTCGCATTAGAGATATAAAAGCCATGTCCATATGCTTTAGCTTGTCACATTAGAGATGTAAAGTTTATGTCCACACAGCTTGTCACATTAGAAAACAGAAATCGGTTTGATAAAAGAGGAAGAAGGCTACATGGGGGCGGTTATATAGCTTAGTCGGTAGAGCTCAGGAGTGACGGGCAGAAGATCCGAGGTTCGCATCTCAGATCACAGGTGCACGATTTTTTTGACAATTTAATTAAAAATTAAAAAATTGTATTAAACTGTTTATTGGATCTATAAAATATTTAGATGCGATATGTCCACCAAGCTTCAAGTAATCTCAACAGTTCTAGACACTTAACATTTTTTTACTAATAAAAATTGTGTTTTCTTCAGTCTTCTCTCTCTCTCTCTCTCTCTCTCTCTCTCTCTCTCTTTCTCTCTCTCTCCCTCTCTTCCTCTCTCCTTTCCTCTCTGTTTCTCCGTCTCTTCTTCTTCTTCTCACTCTCCTCTTTCTCTCTCTCTCTCTCTCTCTTTTTCTTTTTCTCTCTTTCTCTCAACCACTCTCTCTCTGTCTCTTTCCCTCTCTCTACTTTCAGTACTTTTGTATTGTACATTAGCCTATGTTTGCATCTATCTTGATTATGAATTCTAATCGTTGATACAATTGCAAATACACTAAACGTACAGCTGCATTTCTTTGAAATGTTTTTTTAAACGCAAAATATGCATGTTGGTTTGAAATGTTCACCAGAAGGGTTGATAAACTTTATTTTATCCTACTTTTAAGTAAATAATCATTATCAGCACCTAATGTATAATCAAACTGAGCAAAGTATCTTAAAAGGCTGCAGCTTAGATTTGCGTAAATCTCAGGATAAGATTGTTTTAATTTTGAAAGATAAAAATCACCTTCTTTACTATCAGGTAAACTTCTTACTTTTGAGCTCTGGGGAAAACCGCGATCTCTCAAAACAAGTCTCAAGTGCAACTCACGCTCAATTTGAACTTTGTAATTTATTTGGATAGGTATTTATTTTCAAACCAGAGTACTGTGTATCTAGGCGCAGTACATAATAATGGAAGCTAAAGAAAAGTTAGTTAAAATGTTTGAAAAAAGCAGGGAGAGGGAGAGATCAGTCAAATGGTTCTGTAGGCAATACGCAGAACTTAAATGCAGGAAGTCCTCAGGTCGAATCCCAGTTGAATGCTCCGAAAATGAATTATTCAGCACTTATATGGTTATTTTGTTTACACATATGCATCGTTCTGACATTGCGTTGATCACGTATGTTCTGCAAATTAAGGGCGCTATAAAAGTTTCGTTTAAGGTCTTTTTAATCAAAAGGAAACAACAGCAAGCTGTAGCAGTGTTGTTTTTTAATGAACGTTTTATGAAAAATACCTTATTGTTACTGTCAGCCAGTCAGGTCTTAAAAACAATAAGATAAATTTAACAAGATGGATCTCTACGGATGCGCATATCAACTCGAAACTTATGTAACTTCATTATGTTCATCCCATCTCCCTCCTCCCTCTCTCTCTCTCTCTCTCTCTCTCTCTCTCTCTCTTCTCATTGCACTCACTGTCACTTGCCAATCTCCATGAAAGAAAACTCTACTCACGCTGCGTATGATAATCCACTGTAGAAACAGTCCAGAACTAGTGGAGCCCAGCTTTCTGCTGTTTGTTTGAAGGCGCTGTTATCCCAGCCAGTCGAAAACGAAAACTGAGCGCCTCAGAACTGCACAGTTCTCTAATACCCCTAGATGTTCACACCTTCACACCTCCCCAAGCCATGCCAACTGGAAAACCTCAAATACAGCACGGTTCATGTATTATTTTTAACAAGGCGCAGACAAGCACCTGAGAAAGTCAAGACCAGGCATCCAGACAGATCCAGTTGAGAACTTGAGAGCTGGTCCAGATTGGGAGATGCGCGAAGGCAGAAACCGGTTTGCTCTCCTAGTCCTCAGTCTTGAGTAATTTCCTAGGCACTGAAAGCCTGCGACCCAGGAGATAATAGCAGGAGAGTGCTCCACGTCTAGATTAGACCTATCACTAAGTTAGGCCTTCATTACGTTTTTTGCTTGGCCCCGCTGCGCAACTTAGAAACTACACTCTTGCGATTTGTTAACTTTTGTTTTTTTTTGTTGCTGTTGTTTTGGTTAGCGCACTATTTGTCTTCGTCTGTGCTTTCTTGGTTTCATTTGAAGGCAACTCTAAAACTGAGTTGTTTTTTTTAAATTTCTATACATCATCGTTCTTGTTCACACTCTGCTTATCTTCCTCTCTGGTTTTGGTCCTTATATACGATTCTGGTGTATCTGATTTACACAGACTAACACCATATCTTTTTGTCTGTCTATATAATTATCTATCAATCTATTTTCCTTTTATCTATTTATATATCTACCTCTTTATCTATCTATCTATCTATCTATCTATCTATCTATCTATCTATCTATCTATCTATCTATCTATCTATCTATCTATCTATCTATCTATCTATCTATCTATCTATCTATCTATCTATCTATCTATTCCTTTTTTATTTATTCATGAAGCGACGCCGTCTACCTTCCACTGTATAGCGTTCAGTAATTTCTCTTTCCTGTAGCAAAACGAGACCTGAGAGCTGTTTAGGTTTGGACGCCTCTCGTTCTTCTCTAACCACCTTTAACTGCGTGTATTTGATCTATTGTTCTATTACTTCAAGTCCCTCCTTGTTATAAACAGTCTACTGTTCCTCCACGTTCTGTCTTTTTAAACTCATCTGGTCTATTGTCATAGGACGCGTCTGCCAATGCCCAATTTATCTTTGATCTTAACTTTTTTCTTATCTTAAAAAACAAACAAACAAACAAAAAACCAACAACCCCGAAATAATCGGATAATTTACGAAAGTGAACTGCCATCTATGGTTGCGACGCGTAGACCCTGCCATTGGCATTAGAAAGAAGATTAAGAGCCTTTGAAATCTAGAAATTTAGAAGAGTATTCTCTATAAAAGGCAGACATTCTCAAAGAATATGCATGTTACTTAAATATAACAAACAAACAAAACAAGCAACAACACCGCAATGGTTAGAGAAGGGAGGCACAATACTTTGGTCACGCAAGAAGACATGAAACATTGTCGAAGAAAATCATTACAGAAATAATGGATGGTAAGGGCAGAGAGAGAGAGAGAGAGAGAGAGAGAGAGAGAGAGATAGAGAGAGAGAGAGAGAGAGAGAGAGAGAGAGAGAGAGAGAGATAGCTATACGTGGGAATCAATGATTTCGAACGTTCCATGTGCAAAAAGATTCGAGTGCTTTTTGTTTGGATTGTAAAATGTAAGATAAGGTACAATTTGTATAAGGTGGGGAAAAAACCTATATACTACTGACTTCAAAGAATAGTAAGTGTGATTTGAGACAATTCAGATAATTCAGATAGAGACAAGTACTTTGTTACAGGACAGGTAGAGACAAGTACTCTGTGACAAGAGACAGGTAGAGACAAGTACTCTGTGACAAGAGACAGGTAGAGACAAGTACTCTGTGACAAGACAGGTAGAGACAAGTACTCTGTGACAAGACAGGTAGAGACAGGTACCAACTGTGTCGAGAGGTAGAGACAGGTACTCTGTGACAAGACAAGTAGAGACAAGTACTATGTGACAAGACAGGTAGAGACACGTACTCTGTGACAAGACAGGTAGAGACAAGTACTTTGTGACAAGACAGGCAGAGACACGTACTCTGTGACAAGACAGGTAGAGACAAGTACTCTGTGACAAGACAGGTAGAGACAAGAGAGGTAGAGACAAGTACTATGTGACAAGACAGGTAGAGACAAGTACTCTGTGACAAGAGAGATAGAGACAAGTACTCTGTGACAAGACAGGTAGAGACAAGAGAGGTAGAGACAAGTACTATGTGACAAGACAGGTAGAGACAAGTACTCTGTTACAAGACAGGTAGAGACAAGTAATATGTGACAAGAGAGGGTCTTATATTTTCTTATTTCGTCCCAATAAGTCTATTACATAGTTGGACATACACTTTTGATAACTAAAATTAATGTTCTCCCATAGTTTGTCCCTCTCC